>CAIGRQ010320537.1:0-12757 GCA_903798375.1 Fraxinus sp. D2006-0159
TGATGAGGGATATGTGGTTTAAAAAAAAGGAAAAATTATTAATGTGATGGAAAATATTATTTTATTGGAGAATGTGTGGTTGAAAATGAGTAGAAAAATGATAATGAAAAAAAAATGTGGCCCAAACAGAGGCTAAATAATAGGTTAAACATAGGAGTCCACGACATATTGCTGTCGCGAGTCGAACTTGCAATTACGGCTTGTAATATCGAACAATTTCATCAAAAAGTTTCAAAATGTACCAAGTAATTAAAGAAGCTTATTATCTTTGTGATATCATGTTTGCAGCAACTCACAAAATATATATTCTACATTCCTTTTCAAAACTAGGGCATGATTATCGAACGGATTCAAGCCTCTTTAGCCAAGGTAGGAAAGAAAACGATGATCTATCTAGGCGATGGAAGTGGAGATTTCTGCCCGAGTTTGAAGCTAAAAGATGAAGATTACGTCATGCCAAGGAAGAACTTCCCGGTTTGGGATTTGATATGCCAGAATCGCTCACTTGTAAGGGCGGAAATCCACGAATGGAATGATGGAGAAGAGCTTGAATGCGTTCTCCTCAAACTTATTGAAACAATTTCCCTTCAAGAGAGTCGATCTAAACCGGCTCGGTTGTTATTAAGGGAAATGTGTGGTTGAAAAAGAAGAAAAAAGTATTGATGTGATGTAAAATATTATTTTATTGAAAAATGTGCGGTTGAAAAATGAGAATTGATTTACTGTAGAATTGTAAAATCCAAACCAAACAGGCCCTTATTATCTTTGTGATGTCATGTTTGCAGCAAACTCACAAAATATATATTCTATATTCCTTTTCAAAACTAGGGCATGATTATCGAATGGATTCAAGCCTCTTTAGCCAAGGTAGGAAAGAAAACGATGATCTATCTAGGCGATGGAAGTGGAGATTTCTGCCCGAGTTTGAAGCTTAAAGATGAAGATTACGTCATGCCAAGGAAGAACTTCCCGGTTTGGGATTTGATATGCCAGAATCGCTCACTTGTAAGAGCGGAAATCCAAGAATGGAATGATGGAGAAGAGCTTGAACGCGTTCTCCTAAAACTTATTGAAACAATTTCCCTTCAAGAGAGTCAATCTAAACCGGCTCGGTTGTTATTAGTCGATTGCAAGATGGAGACAATTCCGANATCTAAACCGGCTCGGTTGTTATTAGTCGATTGCAAGATGGAGACAATTCCGATGGCAGCTCATGAGGCCTTGCCCCCAGCCCTCCCAGTTAACCAGTAGTGTACTCTCCATTTTATTGCAATGAGCTAATCCAATAGTGAAGTTTTGGCCGTTGCAATTTAGGTTTGGATCAAATAAGGTTTGTGTAGTGTCAGTTTTAATATCGCGTGTCTTCTGATCATGCAAGCATTAGAGCTTGCATTTTGCTCTTAACATGGAAATCCAAGATTCGTGGCTTAAGCTTCCATTCGGCAAAATTCATAACATGGTTGACAAAGCTTAAATTATAATTTAAATTGAAGATTATTCTATTTCACCCTAATGGGTTACTGAATTTTTTACCGAATTGACACATGGCGGCCCCCTATTGGGGGGCGCAGGGGCCGCCATGTGACGATTCGGTAAAAAATTCGGATAGTATAGCAAGGTCCTTAAATTGATCGTACAAACTTCTAACCACACGTGCTAACTAACACGTTTAGCCCCTATTTTGTTTAGCTGAAATCAAATTTTTAATAAATTTTGATAAAAATTAATAAAATTCATGATTTATGAACCCATAAAATATGATTGAAAATAAGTTTGAAAAAAAAAATAAGGGTATGCTCTTTTTATCATTTTCAAGTCGTTTTCTGTTTTCAATTTTTCAAAACAGTGAAAACACGTTCTCTTTTCTATTTTCAAAGACGCGTTTTTGAAAACAAATTAAAAATTTATAAAAAAAACACAAAACAACGAATTTGTCGTTTCGAGTGTTTTCAGTTATAATCAAACCAAAATTTTCAAAATTCGTTTTGGATGTTTTTAAAACAATTTTTCAAAATGCAAACTCATTTTCAACAATCTCAAAATGAACACTCAAAATATAAAACCTAAAATGAATTCAAAACTAAAAACACAAAATTGAAATACAAAAAGAACATCCCATTTTTTTTAGAAAATGAAACCTGAGACTTAATTTAGCGATCACTTATTATCTGTGAGTCCATCTATAAATAATTAAAAGCACGGCCAAACGAGGACTAAATTACAAATGTAATACTTAAGGAACAACAAATTATCATTTGGCAACATTTACTGAAATAAAATGATTCAGGGAGACTACAGTGGAAAAGAAAATTGAAAAATGAAGAATTAAAAGAGAACAATTTCACGCTTAAAATTCAAGGACCACCACCCGGAGACCTCAACAAACTTCCGGCAGCCTCATCGAAGAGCAAATCATCCGCCTTCCTCACTATCGTGTGAATAAGCACCACAACCACTCCCACCAGAAGCGCCACCAGAATATTGGTGGTCGCGCGAGTCAAAAGCAGAACAACAATCGTGACAATCGACAGAACAATAAGCACCACCATATCGGAGATCAGTCTGCCAAATATCACGAGCGGCTCGTCTCGTAAGAAGTACAGGAACAGCCATACAGCCATCATGGCAATGAATACGATAAGCGAAATTGGATGCCAGAGGAGGCTGAGGAAGATGATTAGTAGGACCAAAATGGCGTAGTTCATCTGGAAGTAGACGGCGTTCGTTTTGATTCGAGCAGCGACGTCGGGGAATGATTTCGGGAGGTTGAAGGCGCGGAGTTTGAACATCTCCCTCCATGGGCGGCGCTCTCCAAGACCGGCCTGTAGGCGTTCCTTGGCGCGTGAGATGTATTCAAGGTTCATCGGTATTCCGGCCGGCGAGGATGAGGTCGGTATTGTGCCGTAATTTGTCATTTTAACTACTTCGCCGAGAGTTTGTGGCGGAGCTACAATTTGCTCAAAGAAAGTGAGTAGGTTGGGATAGGGCGGTGTAAATGAGGAACGGACGATGCGATGTAGATAAATTACTAGGAGTAGAAAATGATATGGTACGAGCCGGTGCATAGTAACGGGCTGTACTGAGATTGGAAATTTCTCAGTTGTCCGAAGGAGGAAAATATTACAAAATAACCCCATAACTATTCATTATATTAAAATAACCCCTCCATCCGTTTCTAATAGAAGGAAATTTAACTTGACAACTATCCAACTACATAGAATATCAAATAATAATTCTCCTGCTCGATTCCCACAAGGTAAGCTAAAAATTGATGTCAATTTTTTTTTAAAAAAAATAAATTCGATCAATAACTCTAGTCAATAAGATTTTAAAGTCACTCAAGGACTCGATTTAAATAATTTGGGCTCGACTTTCATCCACCTGAACACCACATCATCGTGTATATAAGAAGATAACTTTTGCTTGAATAAATATCAATAATTATTTAGGCCATATTTGGTACAAAGCTTTAAAATTCATTTTTGAATTAATTATTTTAAAGTTTTATATAAAAATATAAATATACCATTTACCCCTCATTTTGTTAAATTTAGTCAAACTTCTAATTTCAGGGTTGACTAACGGATTATGTCCAATGGATTCCGACTGCAATCAAAGTGAAAGATTTGAAACTGTAGCCGTAAAAATAAAAGGTTGAAATATAATCTGCGAAAAATGAAAATGTTTGGTACCACAATGGATATATGAAATCCTTTTTTCCCCTAAAAACAGTCCCCAAAATAGGCAAATACAGATTACATTTGTCAGGTAAAGTGTCTTACGTTTTTCGGTTTTGCTACATGTACTTACACGCTTCCCTCTCACAATGGGGGGACTCGGTGATTATTTTATTCACCTCGGGCCCCTCCACATTGTGAGAGGGGCGGTGGGGTCGGGTAAGCCAAAGGGTAAGCCAACAAGTACAAATGACTTAATTCTACGTTTTTAACCTACCTTACCCACGGCCCAATGTGGGCCCTTTCGTCGTGGCAAGGACAAGCCCACAAAAAGACGTTTAGACAACATACAACTCACAATTGTTTCAAAGGTTAACTTTTCCAATTAAAGAAAAAGAAAGAAAAATTAAAATTTTATTAATAAGGGAAAAGAAAAAGAACAATTAACAGCTTGTTTGGTACATCTTAAAATTCAATTAAAATTGAAAATATAGTCGTTATTGAGTCTTACTCGTCTAATAAAAGTCAACAATAACAACTAATTTTTTAATTTTAATTCGATTTTAATCTCTACCGAACACGCTCTAAAACTTTGAATGGCATTTTTTTACTGCAATTATAGGTATATAATTTCTAGATTAAACTATAAATATCATGCATATGAAAAAAAAAAATAGAAGAATAAACAAAACAAATCTTTACTACATAAACTATAAATGAATTGATTTAATTAATTTATAACAATGTATCTAAAGTAAAAAACGATTGAAATGTGAATCACTTAATACTGTGTGACAACTAGCTATGTGCTAACTGATGAACTGCATATCAAAAGTATAGCAGAAAGAACCAAATAGAGAAAACATAGCTTGCTGCGATATACTTTACACTTTAGAAACAAAAAATAAAATTTGATTAACATCCTCTTATTACCAACAATTCAGACTGTTTTAAACTGTTAATGTTAAGAACTAAATAAAAGCTGCGTCTCAGTAAAAAACGAAAAAGCATACGATAAATTTAAATTATTTTCGAATAAGAACAACAGTAGCTCTAACATGAATAAATGGGCAAAATCAAGGAGGATTAGGAAAAGAGCATTCCTATTCAATTTTGCAATTGATGTCAACAAAAATGCAGCATTTTTTCCTCTTCTAACTAAACATACATAAAGAAATCCTCAAGAGATTTCATCAAGGATTCACAAACTATATTCAGGCATGAAAGTTAGGCACCAAAAGTCAATGAAAAAAAATAAGCCGCCTTCGACCAACCGAGTAATCAATCCAAATACAACTAACGACATTATTCTTTTCTTTTGAGTAAATAACAAAGAGAAAGGAAATTGAAAAAATAATCATAAAGCACATTATGCCTCCAATGGGATACGAATTTAAAAATTCAGTTAGAGTCAGAACATTAATTTCGACGGGACATACATTACTACTACTCATTATTATTCACATAGTTTGCAGGGCCCACTAATATTTTTATTACTATTCCTATTTATAATTTATAAATGGGCCAGAAAGAGGCTAATTAACAGAAAAGGCCGAAAATGTGAGCTAACAAGGTAACATATCCCCTCCCCACTACCCTCAACACCACTCCCAATCCAAATTTCTATACATCAAATCTCAAGTGCAAGTTTGGTGTGAAGAGCCGGATAAAATGGATAGTATGAAGTGTAATGAACAAGAGTTGAACTTTTTGTTACCTACAATAATATTGCCAAGTGTTATCCAATTCTCCCTCCCAAACATGTCATAACTCTTAAGAATATAATTCAGGTGCCATACTTTTTAGGCCAATTTTATTACTTGATGGATAAGCACCAACCCCCAAGCCAGATACGAAGAAAATCAAACGGTGATTTCAGAAGAAAGGGGGAATAAGGGAGGCAAGGCAATGGCCAAGTATACGGAGAAAATACTTAGGCTGACAAAAACAAGGTTGACGGTTCAACACAGGTCTTCTGTGCATAATGACCAAACAATTTATCTGCTCCCACTTTATCCAAGCAGGCTAGCAGTTCTCACTTCCAGAAAAAAAACATCTTTTTTTTTAAACAATAGGGTAAGGACCTCTGAGATTTACCATGCTAGACTTGGTTGTTGGAATAAAACAAACCTATAAGGTTAATCTTCAAATTTAACATTGAACCTAAGGTTAAAACTAATCAGTCACCCCCTTATTTCTTTCATATTTGAATTAAGATCGTTGTTAGATTGAACATGTAACTTCTCAAAAATTAAAAATAAAACAAACCCAATCCTCTCACCTTATCTTCAAGGAAATCTTGGAGAAAGCAGGCTAATGGTCCCCACCTGCAAGAAACGGAGAAAAAGGTACCCTGTTAGCGAAAAAGGAAAATATAGCAATATATAAAGCTGTTATAAAAGGTAATCAGCAGAACACAGCCAAGAATTATTGCAATCTTTCAAATTATGCTGTTATTGCCCAAAAGAATCTACAGGACTAGCATACAACACCCCCTTGGCAACTCTATAAAATTTGTAGCTTCATCTCAAGTGTGGCAATGAATGAGGAAGCTTCGTAAAAATCCCCAATGGTTTCTGCTCATGGTACAAAAGGCATCAGAACATCTCAGCCACTCCAGCGTAGCTTGGGAGCTCAACATATTGTGAACTTATCTCTCTGCAAGTCCCTCGTAAAAATGGAAGAGCCTAACCCATTTAACCTACTTATCAAGAAAAGTATTTATACATAATTGACTTCCATTAAAGTAATCAATCTACGAACAATCTCAAGAGACAAGGCAACATACATCAACACTAGACTAAAGTCAATATTCAACTTTATTTCATCTTCCCCCCTAAAAAGTATTATTTTGAAAGCTAGTCAAAATAATATAAATAAAAAATGAGGCCTCACTAACCCATTAAAACAAACTGCTAATAATCTCACAAATAACTAGAAGCAGAGTGCAGAGCATCACTGCTCAATCTATTCCATGTCAATCTGAATTCCAGTCTATGACAGGACAGGGATTCACTTGTCCAACTGAAGATCCTTCCAGGGCAAAATCAGAAGCGATATGCTATAGAATTGAAACACATTATCATTATGTTTGATTACACATGCTGCAACCTCAAATACAGATAATTGAGGTAAAATTTGACTAGAACAATAATACCACAAATCCCTTCTAAGGCGATTCATCAACTGACCAGGTGATGCAAGGAATGGGAATCCAATAATTAACACACTGCCAGTTGAAGAACACAGCATTCCCGCACATTCATATAGTACATCAGTGCCTTAGAAGATATAATTCCCCCCGACCTAAGAGATGTTTCGCATTGATAACCTAAGGGCGTGTTTTTTTCAAAGGCTCTGCAATTTTAACTAAATTCAAAACCTCAAAGCAATCCCTTTTTTTTTTTTGTGGAGAACCTTCATGTAGATTCTCGATTACACAAAAATCCATGTCACTAGGATCTACGTACAATTCTTCTTGCCATGTATTCCTCAATACAATAAACTAACTTCAAGGTAATTACTGGCAGAGTGAAAAGATATTTAGCTAAGACACCCTAGGTGACTAAGTGGTTCAGTGAAGACAGATTTCTTTCCCTCTATACATCTCTCCTTCACTCAATTGTGCCTCTAGTTCTCCAATCCTGCTATCAAGAATGAACTCAATTTTGGGATAGGCTGCAAGAATACATAGCAATCCTCTTCATCACTCTATATCTTTAGAATAGCTAGTGCCTTATAGAAACATGAAACATCCTTAGGCAAAACAAAATGGTTCAGAAGCACTCTCTCCATTGAACTCTCAAAATCTACATCAAGAATGCTTATTGCCCTTTTCTTCCTTCCAGCTTTCTTGGTCGTGTCTAACAAAAAGGAAGGGAAGTAACTAGAAGAATCAGCTTAAAAATGCCTAGCGCTCATTACTCTGAACCAAAAATATATATGAAACTTCCAATTACGTTCATCACAAAGAGTAATGTTGAGCATGTGATCTGACTAGAGGCAATTCTTGAGTAAGAACATTGGCAAGAGGGTACATGGATCGGGAAGGTGCAATGCATAATCTATATCTAAAAGCACCTAAATGCAAATATAAAGAGCGAATATATATACGAGTAAGGAGTCATTAAACACCTATAAAACAAGAGGATACTTGCCTATGAAGTTCAGATCAGAAGTCAGCCTTCATCCCACAGCGTGTTAGCCAATGCCCTTCAGTTGATCCAGGATCATTTTGATGCACAAAGAAGCAACTCGTGCACAATAATCATGGCCGACACCGCTAGACTAAAGATAAATTTTACAGAGCAACACAACAAGGGCAGCTTAAAGAGAATTACACTTGAGAATGCATGATTGCTGATGTAACCAATTATTAACATGTGAAATTAGGTTCAAGAAAAATGAAAAGCTCTTCAATTTCACAACTAGTTGTATCTGCCAGCAATTCTAAAGATACACAAATCCAAGTACTCCTCCGAAAAAAATTATAGCAAGCTAGAACATTTTTAAGTTCCTCCAAATAAATCTAAATAGGAAACACAGCCAAATACCATTTCCCCACATCTCAAACACCACTTATCTAGCTAGCCGTTCTAGAAAATCCTGAAGTTTATACTTTCTGCAGCAGAACAACAACTCTCCATTGTGCTGCAATAATCGCTTCTAAACACACAACTCCCAAATTATAATGTCTGCAACATAATAGCATGATAACAGAATCAGCATTCATCAATGACAGTATTGGAATTGGTGCATCATGTCAGCGCTTCCTTCTTCACACCAAATCGCTTCATGAGCCCTTGACAAGATCACTAAAAAATAGAAACACGGTTCACATAACCCAAACGGCTTTGTTCAGAAAGATAGACCGCAAAGCCATCCACTCTTCTAATGTCATCTCAACGCTTTAATCTAAAAGAATGTAAGAGATATCTTCACTTTCCACCATGCATTTAACACACAGGAAATCTAAGTTTACAACGGTCAGTTTACCTAAAAGATGTTCAAGCACAGTGGCAATGAAAGAATATAAATGCAAAATCGGTCATAACCAGTCCTTGAAACTTAACTATAGAAATTTGATCTCAATAAAGCACAGAATATAAGGTAAAAGTCTCCTACACCACTGTAAGTGGATGTTGATCGACTTATTTTTACACTGCTGATTCCAATGTTCCACTTACGCCTTGAGACTACATATCCAGGAAGGCTTTAGGAGATACCCAAGTTCCAAATACTTTTCATCAGCATCTGAAGAAGTCCTAATTCGAGAAGTTCTATTGAAAACTCTCATCCAAATCCTATAGATGATCACCAGTCAATCATAAAAATCACAACACCAGGAGGGATAAGTCTTCAACAACTTGAAAAAAGCCTGACAAAAGGTTTGAGCATTGACATGAACAAGCAAATTTCTATAAAGACCATCAGGAACCATCACCTTATTTCACACCATTTGTTCTATCAAGCAGAGGCATAGACAGCTCCTTCCACTACAGAGACTAAACCTCTTGTGCTCAAGCAATACCACAATGATAAAATCTTTCCAGGATGCAACTCAACTAATATTATCAATCCTAAAAATCAAGTCTAGAACAGTTTAATAGAGCATTCTTCAGCATATCCCAACAAATCTGATTCAGGTGCAATTTCAATATGCAATCAACATAAATAATAAACAAAATAAATCAGAAATAAAGCGCTGAAAACATAATGATGTATGCAAGTAAGGAAAGCATCTTATATACTAGTCATAGTTTTGGTCAAAAAGGAATACTAACACAGCACCATTAGATAAAAGAAAGTACCCTTAACCTCCTACACAGATCAGTAAACAAAACAAGCAATGTATCAAACTACAGGTATAAGTACGCACGATTTCATGAAACATGCTAAAGCCTGATTCTTCTATTATGCAGCAACAAACAAGACAGCCAAGTGCCATCCACATCTCAACGACGATCCATCCACGGTTTTTCAAGGCCTCCCCAGGAAGCAGAACCCGAACCATACAGGATACCCTTATCTGCAGCACCCTGGGAAAAGATGTACATTAATACAAAAGGACAGTCCTTTTCAAAAATGAATTTTGAAAAAGAAACACACAAATGTCTGAATTATCATGATAGTAGCATACATACCGGACGAATCCCATATCCATCGCTATAATGTGTAGGAAAACTGGCACCAGAACTGCTAAACTTCTTCCGATAAGGTCCGCCTTCAGGAAACACGTGGTCAGAAATTTTAACGATGTAGGAAAATTCCAAGACACAAATATGCTAGTTTTGAATTAATGCAAAATGAGAAGAACTCAAGAAGAGTTAGTTTTAACACTAGTTGGATGTAAACTGCGTGGATTCCTGATGCAGAATCAATAACAAAATAAAATTGTAGAAGAAAGAAAGAGAGAAGAAGCCCAGAAGAAGGAAGAAGCTGAGAAGAAAGAGACGGGAGGGGAAGAAACATGGCAATGGCCAACTCAAATTTAATCAATCATTCAACTGTCCAAACTGTAATGTAAAACTTGTTTAAATAGTGAAAACCTAGCTAGGGTTTGGGCCAACCCACTATTACAAGCCCAATAACGATAAAATGGAAAATAAACGACAAGGTCCAATAATAATAAGGTAAATCCTAATGACAATAAAATAAATCCTAATGATAATAAAACAACTCTCGAAAAATCTCGTGATATCCGCATCAATTCAATAAAGGTAAAACCATGTGTCAAAATGTGAAAAAGTTAAAATACCGTTGAAATAATTTTGGCCAGCTAAATTTGTGAATATCTTGAACTGTATGCAAAGGCATGGATATAGTTTCACCAAAAAGTAAATAATACATTGGGCACTCCAAGAGTAGCAGGGTGAAAAAAGATGACCACAAACACTCTAGACAGATTTTATTTTACACAGTTGTAAATAGGACTTTTTCCATCAGCACTAAACCATCTTTGTATTGCCAACATGTACAACCACGAACTGAATAAAGGAATAACAACATGCTCACGCATCAATGCTTCTACTTGAAAAATAAACTAAAGGAGTATCTGAGTATCAGGCAAAAATAATATCACGTCCAATGATCATGGAAGTAAAGGTTGTAGAGATCTAAAAGGCAGTATCTACCTGCACCCCATGCTCTACCATCGGAACTTGCAAGCTCAGAACGTAGGTTTTCAACTTCACGTGCCATACTCACCAAGTTCTTTTCTAATGCTTGTCTCTGATCCATTAGCTCAATATGTGCATTCTTTTCATAATCAATGGCACTTCTGCAAGTCAAAAAAACCATAGCTTAAGCAAAACTGATATGATCCATGGAAACCAAAAAGCAGCTTCCACTTAAACCAATAGCTGTGCAAAATTTATCGCAAAGCCAAGACAGCAAACCTAGCATGCAGAATTTCCTGACCCAGCCCATCGATCTCAGCCCTTAAAAGAGGAATTTGCTGGTTATCAGCCTGCAATTTTGCTAGGTCTTGTTTCAGGGTCTGGACCTGCCCAGATAAATCTTGCCTAAGGGAATTCAGCCTCTGAAATCCAGCTCGAAGTTGCATGACCTCCGTTTTCAGAGGCTCAGTTGCACGTAGATCAGCTTCCAGCTTCATACCATGTTCAATAAGCTCCCTAGATTGAACTTCTTCTTGACCACGAATATCAGCAATGACAAGATTCATGTGGCGAATTTCTTCCTTTGCAGCACCTAGTTCTCTTTCTAGAGCAATTCGATCTTCAACCAGTCTCCTGTTTTCTCCTAGAAGCTGGTGAAGTTCAACGTGTCGCATTTCAAGTTCTTCCTCTAATAGAGCAGGGTGAGGATGCATTGACCGGGGCAAAGGACCCCGGGCAACAGGCACTTCAGAGGGAAAACCACGCCGGTGATCAAAGGCTTCATGAGGGATACGATTTCTTCCTGCCATCTTAACTTACATTGTGAAGGGGGAAATAAAAATGGCATTAATGAAACTAATAAAAGAAGCAACAGCAGAAAATAAATGTCAGGCAGCAGTCTATTGACTTCAATCATTGACAAAGTTATGGAAGTCCGTGATGGAAACATCTTGCAAAGCTACTCAATATTTTAGAGGACCACAGATGTCCGTGTATAAACATGGTTTTAGTTTCATTTGATGAGTTGTGAAGGAACAAAAATCCAAAGCTCCCCGAAATGTTGAATCCTTTCCTGAACGAAGCAGTAACTTCACATTCTCCTCGAAATTAATGATTTTATTTCCATGTACTTTGGAGAAAATACGCTTTTATATTATATATTAGTGAAAAGCTAACCATAATATTTTCATACTGATTGTTTCATAATGAAATTAAAGGTTCTGATGATAATTCCATAGTTTCATAATTATTCTTGTGTTTCTTCTCCCTATCTTTCCATAATTTAACGAAAGGCCCTCGTCAAATTTAATCAAAAGTAAAGAAACTCCAGAATCAATTGAAAAGTTCCCAAAAACCCACCAGTTTAATTGTTGAGCAAACCTGGAAAACTGAAGCTAAATTACAAAATTTCAGGCCTTCGATTAAAAAAATACGAAAGAAGACACAATACAAAAGCCAATTTCAAGCCAAATTGCGGTAAACAAAAAAAAAAGTAATTAACTTCGAGAATTGTTCAACTAGAAAAACAGATTTTCCTGGAGAGAGAAAAGGCACTATTATTTCCTAAATTGTTCACCCTAACTGAGCGGGTAGTAATCAGATAACAAACAGAACAAAAATGGAATTGGATTGGAATTCAAACCTTTTTACAGGAAAAAATTACTATTTGCGGCCCTCCGTAGAACAGTGGAATATACAATATTTATCGCCTGAGGAAGATTATAATATAAAAATATATGACATTCATGATCAGGGTTAGATGTGAAGTAAACTGCTATTAAAGTTAATACCTTAATAAATTATTTATAATTTACTTACAGCAACAAAATCCAGGGGCAATCCTCTTAGCACTATTCATTTGAGACGTATTTCATGTTTTAATTTTATCTTTCGTTTACTCTTCACACTTACTCTTAAGTCGGTTGGATGAAGTGTAATTATTAAATTGCATGTGGACAAAAA
>CAIGRQ010320621.1:0-17349 GCA_903798375.1 Fraxinus sp. D2006-0159
AAAGATTTCTTATCGTTTCCTTTTGGTGTTCCTTTTGCTTATTTCTTCGTCTTTGTCTATTGATCCCCACTTGCAGAATAATCGCTATTCTGCCCGGCGTCACATAATAGCTTTAACTAAATTTAACGTCATTTAAAATTAAAATTTAACAATTTGGATAAGAGCACTAACATTTTTTTTTTACGTAGGAATCCGCAACTACTACTCGTGAGTGTACATTGGATAAATCTCGCTCCATATACAGTAGTCCGCAAACCACATAGGAGAGATAAACCGCACTAGGCAAGCCCGGCGTGACAGGTTAGATCGAGGAAGTGTTGGTAGGGGATTCGAACTCGTGACATTCGGTCTCTGCGTTCACCTGTTCTACCAACTCGGTCACCCCCGAAGGGGTAAAGAGTACTAACATCTTTCTCTTTGACAAATGTGTTAACTAATAAGCAAATGGAAGGAGACAAAAAGTTAATTCTATAACTAAGTAAAGAAGAAAGATGCTAAGGAAAATATGAAAGAAAAATAAAGAGAGCATATCATTTTGAATCTGAAAATTGGAATCCGCATTACATTTAATAACCTTAAATAGACCATACAAGACACCCATTTCATAAAAAAAGTTGAAA
Source organism: Fraxinus sp. D2006-0159 (assembly GCA_903798375.1). Lineage (NCBI taxonomy): Eukaryota > Viridiplantae > Streptophyta > Magnoliopsida > Lamiales > Oleaceae > Fraxinus > Fraxinus sp. D2006-0159. The sequence goes on from CAIGRQ010320621.1 coordinate 621, forward strand.
ACTAATTTAGGGCGTGTTCGATGTATATTATTGAGGAAAGAATGTATTTTAAATAGTGATATGATGGAAAATATGTGGTTAAAAAGTAAGGAAAATTTATTGATGTGATGGAAAATATTATTTTGTTGAATAATGTGTAGTTGAAAAAGAGTTTTGAAAGAATAAATTTTAAAAAAATGTGTGTCAAAAAGGGGCTTAGTTGTGCATTAATTAAGCAAATCATTGACAAATAAAATAACAAATACAAATTAATGAATAAAATATAAAAGACCTAATAACTAAGAAACTATAAATATTTCCTTTTTAAACTGAAAGTTTACAAATGTTATGTTTAAGAGTCTTCTCGTGTTCAAGAACCAAGCAACCTTTGTAATTTCTATAATGCAGCCAATTTCAAGGGTAATAAGTTAGCAACTTGATCTTCACTTCTGCAATAAATCATATAAATTGTTCATTCCTTCATGAGATACCCTAAAAAATAATTCACATTGTTATGTTTCTTTCTTCCATGTAAAATGAGATTTTTGGAGATGTTAATTGCCGATATGTTGTCATTATAAATTGAAGTAGGTTCTAGTTGTTTGAAATGAAGCTCTTCAAAAATCTTCCTCAACCAAATGACTTGACAAGCACAAGTTGTTGTAGCTACGCACGCTGCTTCAATAGTCGATAAAGTAACAGCAAATTGCTTCTATTACGACATGAAATAGCTCGTGAAGCCAACATGAAAACAAAACCTAAAGTTATCTTTCGATCATCCATGTCACCAGCATAATTCTTGTCAGTTAATCCACACAAATGTGACATTTCTCCCTTCTTGTAGAATAATCCAAGTTCAATCGTTTCTAACAATTATCATAAAAAAAATTATCTTGGTAGCTAGAAGATGCATCTCCCTCAAGAAGAAATTTTGAATTGTATCAAATGATAATGTTTTTATTGTTCTTTCTCCAACGTGATCAGCAAGAGAGAATTACAAGCCATATATATACAAAGAAAGGAAGCTGTGCAACAGTTATAAATGTTACAGAGAAGGAAAGACATTAAGTTATGGTAACTATATTAGAATTCACCTTTTTTTGACTGAGGTATAAAAGGATAAAATTAAGTGTATTGTCTTGATTTTTGCAAGTATCTTCACACGGTGATCATCTACAGAAACTGGGGATTTTGTCCACAAAATTGATGCTGATTCACACAGTAATCATCTCCAGGAATTGAAGCTGATCATGTGGATTCTGTCCACTGATTATGAAGATTTTGTTGTAGCTGGATGATTTGTATTAATATCCTCCCACAAACTTGGCCAGGGTTGGAAGCGAAGTTTGAGACAGAAAAAAGCAAGTGTGGTTTTAGACATGGTTTTAGTGAAGATGTCTCTGATGTGTAGTGGAGATATGTCGAGTGACAAGAAGACCAAGTGCAACTCGTTCACTCACAAAGTGATAATCTAACTCGATGTGTTTGCTAGGAGAGTGGAAGACAGGATTGATTTTCATATGGAGTGCACTGAGGTTATCACAAAATAACACTGGAGGGTGGGATTAAGGAACACCAAGGTCTTTAAGAAGGAATGCCATTCGTGTAATCTCAGCAGCAGTGTGACCTATGGCGAGGTATTCTGCCTCTGCGCTGGAGCGAGAGATTGTATGTTGCATCTTTGCACACTAGGAAACTGGGTTGTGGCCAATGAAAGTGCAATAACTAGTCGTTGAACGATTATTAGTGGGACAACCAGTTCAATCTGAATCAGAAAAAGTACAAAGATCAAATATAGTGTGGGAAGTGAAATCAAGACCAAGATTAATAGTACCTTTTACATATCGCAGGATTCAGCGCACCATTTTAAGATGTGAAAGTGTGGGTGCATGCATGAATTGAGAAACAAAATTAACACTATAAGAAAGATCAGGTCGAGTGAGTGTGAGGTATTGTAAGGCACCAACGATCCCACTATAGTGACTGGGATCATGAAGGAGAACACCATTATCATAACCCTTAGTCTTTGTCTTAAGAGGGGTGCTCATGGGTTTGCAATCCACCATTTTTGTTTTCTCAAGAATGGTAAGTGCGTAGTCAGATTGAGAGAGATGCAAACCATCATATGTATGTGTGATCTCAATAAGAAGAAAGTGGTAAACAAGATCGAGATCCTTTATGGCAAACTCTGTATGTAATACTTGAATAAAACCGCATAGAAGTTGTGGGTTGGAGCCTGTAAGTAACATATCATCAACATAGAATAAGAGTATTAAAGTCCCATGAGGCGAATGTAAAATAAATAATGATGGATCAACTAGACTACAAAAGAAATTGTGTTGTAAGAGAAAAGTCTAAAGCGATCAAACCAAGCACGGTGAGCTTGTTTTAATCTATAAAGAGCACGTTGTAGCTTGTACACATGTTTAGGATACATTGGATCAACCATGCCTGGAGGTTGATCCATATAGATATCTTCATAGATAAAATCATGGAGAAATGCATTTTTAATGTCTAACTGTCGAATATCCGATTGACGAACCAAAGCAATGTTGAGGACTAAACAAATTGTTCTGGGTTTGATGACATGAGATAATGTGTCAACGTAATCTACACCATCTAATTGAAGATAGCCTTTAGCAACAACAAGAGCTTTGAGTCGATCAAAAGTTCCATCAGAGTTGAGTTTTGGCTTGAGGATCCACTTGGAACCGATGACATGCATTGTAGGGTCATGAGGGATAAGTTACCAAGTGTTTTTATGATGAAGGGCATCCATTTCCTTTTGTATTGCTGATCTCCAACCAACATGAGTAAGAGCTTATTTAACCGAGTGGGGCACCCTTGGGATATCTTCACTGACAACAATGAGTGCATATTTAGGATTGGGTTTGTGAATGCCAAGTTGAGAGCGAGTTACCATTTGTTGATTTGGAGGCTCTGATAGTTCAAATAACTCAGGTGGCTAAAAACCATTAGGAACAACTTTAAGTTAAGGCTCAACATGTTTTTGAGTGGAAGGAGGTGACGTGGGTACTGTGTCTGAATCCTGATGTTGTGAAGACAAAGAGGAGTTGGTTAAATGAGAATAAGTAGTGTCTGAGCTTGCTGTATCAGATGAAGGAGGCAGCAACCGTGGAGCAGTCATCAGGTTTGTAGAGGCAAATGGCATAGATGAAGTTGATTCAGAAGAAGGGGTTGGAATGAAGGCAGCAGATTCAGAAGAAGCGGTTGGAATGAAGGCAGCAGATTCAATTACAGCATCTTGTGAAGGAGTTGGATATGGCAGATTAGGTGGTGAAAGGGGTCAGTCACATTTAATAATGGACAGATGAAAAAAATTAGTTTGAGAAATAGGAAGAGTAGTCCATGAGTCAAAAATACTCATCCATTGATCAGGGAAATTGATAGAATCATAGCCTTGAGGTTTCTTAAAAGGAAAATTGGTCTCATCAAAGACCACATGTCGTGAAATATTTTTTTTTTGTATATGTGGATGGAAGCACTTATAGCGTTTTTGAAGATCATTATATCCTAAGAAGATGCACGGTAGTGTCTTTTGATCAAATTTGTTTTTCCGAATATCCCAAGTATATGGAAAATGTTTTGATCCAAATACCCGTAGAAAGAAGTAATTTGGATGCTTTCCCTGCAATTTGAAATATGATGTATCTAAGTTAGGGGCTGTTGATGGTAGACGGTTAACAAGAAAAACAGCAGTTGCCAAGGTATCAACCCATAGTATAAATGAGTACCATAATGGAATAACATTGCCATACCTAGTTCATGAATTATTCTATGACGACGCTCAACCATACCTGTTTGCTCTGGGGTTTGAGGGCAAGAGATTTGATGAATAATGCCTCGTGCTTGAAAGTGAGAACTGAGCCTTGAGTTAATGAATTCTATGCCACCATCAGAGTGAAAAATTTTAATTTTTGTATCAAATTGTCTTGCGACATATTGTTCAAAAGCCAAATAAGCATAAAAAAAATCAGATTTTGTTTTAAGGGGAACGAACTAAGTATATCGAGAGAAATCATCAACCAAGCATGCATAATAACGAAATTTTCCAAGGGATAAGATAGGTGAAGGACCCCATAAATCACAATGAATCTTATTGAAAATGGTTGAGCTAGAATTATCGGAACAAGAAAAAGGTAATTTATTGAGTTTGCCTAATTAACAACTATCACAAATTGATTGTATCTTATTGGATCCTTGAACATGGATTAAGCCTTTGTGTTGAAGTAACTTTAGAGTGGATGCTTGAGGATGTCCTAACTGTTGGTGCCATACTTCGCAGTACTGGATTTGTGCCTGTGAGAATAGTTTAATTCATGGGGGATCTAAATAACATACAAATCACCCTTATGCCTTCATGGCATCTCCTTGTGACCTGTCTCCCGTTCCTTAACACAGAAATCCACGTTAGGAAATTCACAGTTCAAAGGATAATGATTAGTAAGCTGGCTTATAGATAGTAAGTTTCGTTTTAGATGAGGGACATGAATGGCATTATTTAGGAGTAGGACTTGAGTTTCATTTTTAACAAAAGCATCACCAACAGATTTAATTGTTAGAGATTTACCATCGCCAATTAAAACAGAATCAGTACCAAGATAGGGACGTATATTTTTCAGCATACATACATTACCTGTCATGTGGTTTGAAGTCCCAGTGTCTAATGCCCATTTAGTATCAAAGGTTGTGTTGTCAAGAGTGAAAGCATCCAAAGCCTGTGGGATTTTATCTTGGTAGAGAGATTGTTTTGGTAAGTGCCAACAAATTTTTGCAATGTGGCCCATGATACCGCAAATTTGACAGGTATCATTGCAGTACATTTCTCATTCAGCTGGTGTCATTCGTCATTGTCCTGGAAGGGGTGATCTTCTAGTCATAACATCTTGTTTGATGTTGTCCTGAGATGGCTGTTGACTAATAGTAGTGTGTCTTTAGTTGTTGGAGTATTTTTGTTTGTTGAAGTTCTGATTGTGAGCTTGGAAACCACGACCATTTGAGTTGAAGTGATTTTGTAATCCTTAGTTGGTGGAAGTATATTGTTGAGGATGCTGCTTTTGACCATAAAAGGCTAATTGGTGAGTTGTTGCATTGGTGGTGAACCGATTTTGACGTTGCTCATATCCTTGCAGTAGAGATACTAGATCAGTGTAGGTTGGACGAGGTGGCTTTAACATGGTTGTGGTGAATGATTCATACTTTGGGCCTAGACTTGTGAGAAGGGAAAATACCTTAACCTTATCAGTAACAATGCTTCCAATGGCTGCTAAGTTGTCAAAGATTCCCTTGAAATTGTGAATATGCTCACCAATTGTGGTGTTCTCATCCTTGCAAAGATATGTTAATTGTTGTCGAAGAGTAGACTCTCTTTCTTGAGAGTCTTACTCATAAGCTTCCTTGAGAGCATCCCAAACAGATTTGGTTATGTCTTGCCTAATAGCAAAACTAAGTGCTTCTTCAGCAAGCATGCCAATAAGCCATCTGCGAAGAAGTCGGTCGGATTCTTGCCAAGTGATAACATCTTCTGTGATTTTATCTGTGGTTGGTATAGAGGACTTAGTTGGTTCAGTTGATTCTCCAGTGAGGTGACCAACCATGTCTTAGCTTTCTGCAAGTGCCATAGCTTGTTCCTTCTATAGAGGATAATTGCCTATTTGAGTTACTGACGTCGTGAGAAAGAGAGGCCATTAAGAGATAATTTGTTGCTCACACAGGCTTTGATACCAAGAAAAAATCTTAAATTGTATCAAATGATAATGTTTTTATTGTTCTTTCATCAATGTGAGCAACAAGAGAGAATTATAGGCCATATATATACAAAGAAAAGAAGCTGTGCTACGGTTAAAAATGCTACAGAGAAGGAAATACATTGAGTTTTGGCAACTATATCAGAATTCACCTTTTTAATTGAGTTATAAAAGGATAAAATTGAGTGTATTGTCTTGATTTTATGCAAGTACCTTTACACAGTGATCATCTCCAGAAATTGAGGATTTTGTCCACAAAATTGATGCCGATTCATACGATAATCATCTCCAGGAATTGAAGTTGATCATGAGGATTTTGTCCATTGATTATGAAGATTCTGTTGTAGCGGTTGATTTGTGTTAATACTTTACACATTCTATGTACCTGCTAATTAGAATCACAATACACATTATGTCAGTTGCAATCAAGTATATCAAACTTTCCATAATTTGCTCGTAAACATTTGAGGCACACTTTTTTGGTAAATTGTCTACTTTTAGAAATTTTCACACTAGCCAGTCTCCATTGCTCTTTTTGACAAGCACTGGGTTGGTGACCCATACATGATAAAGAGCCTCTTTGATGAATCCATTGCTTAGTAGCTTCTTCACCCCTTTCCTAGATCTTTATATCTTTTCGTGCTAAGTGGTCTTCGTCATTGTTGCTTAGAACGAACTCAAGGATTAATATTAAGCTTGTGGCAAGCAATCTTTGGATCAATTGCTTCCATGTCGTTATGGCTTTAGGTAAATACATCTAGGTTTTGACTAAGGAAATCAGTAAGCCTAGACCGAAGTAACTGCTGCATTTCACGTCCACTTCTAAGTTCTTTTGGGTTTAACTAATCTGACTGAACTTTGTCTAGCTCTTCCACTGGTTCTGCACCCTTATCTTTGAGCCTAATTATGGGATCCAAAGAATAGAGGTTAGGCTTTGCTAGGTATGCCATATTTACTCCATGCTGGAATGGAATGTTAGAAATTCCAGCTTTGGTAGGATAGTGTACTATACAACATCTTTCTGTGGCTTTCCTATTGCTTTTGATTTCCCGAGTCTCATAAGGTATTGGGAATTTAATTGAATAATGTTACATTAATACGATTGCTCTTAAGTCAAAGAGTAAAGGTTGTGTCATGATTGCGTCATAGGGTGAAGGGAAATCGAATCCAACGAATTTAGCATTAACTTTAGCTCGGCGAGGTACTTCTTTGATCAGTAAGCTTCATCTTTCCTTTTGCTCAGGTTAGGATTCTGTTCAATCTAAGAACTATATTTGAATATCGCTGAATGAAGTGTAGTGGGACTCCCATCCATTTAGCGTGTTGACATACAAAATGTTAAGTGTGCTTCCTGTATCCACCAAAACTTTAGGAACGATGACGCCGCTATGGATATGGCCACAATCAGAACACCTAGATAAGAATGCATGTTTGCTTCTTTTTCATCAATTAACAAGTGGTTGTCTTCAGGTCTCTTATGATGTTTATTGGTCATTCTAATTTGGGTTACGTCAGCCGAAATATTTCTTTTCAACTGAGCTTCATAGAATGATCATACTGACATTCTTAGAACATGTTGACCTAATTTGGGTAGATCGATGTTTTATAACCTAGCTTCAACTTAATTACCTCGTACAATATCCACTCTACTTGTTGTAGGAAATTTAATGCAATAGTGGTAGATAGATGTTGCAGTCTTCAGTTCGCGCAATATAGGTCTTCCTAGAAGAGCATTATAATTGGATGGTATGTCAACCACTACGAAATCAGCAATTATCCTTCTTTGGCAAGTAATATCTCCTAGCTTGAAGATCAAGCAATCTGACCTCGTGTATCAATTTCATCCTTTTTTTTTATCAAATTTTATTGGAACAAGAATTTTGTCAAAATGCTATTAATTGGTAGAATTGGGCAGCAATTCGTGCCAATTCTTTATGCCTTTGAAGGTCATATGACTGCTAGCTAAGCAAAATGTCAACTACACTTTCTTTGAGTATACCATCTCCACAAATTATATATATTAGGTTGGGATTGGACAGTAAACTTGTTTAATAAATTTCGATGATAAGACTTATGATTGCTGAGAATTTGAATTGAAACACATCCCATCTGTTCATGCAGTCCGAGCTGCAATTTCTAAGGTAAGTCATGTTTACGAGCTAGGATTCACATATTATTCTAGTGCTTACACAAAAGCCATACTCTTTATTGTGAATGAGGTACTTCTTGTTGTGAACGAGGTCGACCGAAATGTACACTTGTACATTTGGTATTTGGTTACTTTTTTTACAATATTTTGTAGACAGCTAGGTCGGCCACTTACTCAATGAAAAAGGTCAAGCGTTGAAGTTCATAGAAAACCTTGCCGTTGTTCTCGATACGATGCCAATAGTCATAATTGGAAAAGATGTTTGAAGTCGATCCCCATTTACAATGGTTAATGTGATACGTATGTTAATCAACTTAATCTTTTGACGACCATTTTCCTATATCTATACTATACAGATATTATTGTAATGGCCAATATGGATTATTTTTATTTGATCGTAGAGTTTTAATACCCAATAAATCTGGACGATAATGCTAAAATGAGCAGGATTAATTATATCAACACCACATTGATTGGCTTGCCTGAAAACAAATTTGGCCATTGGAAGAAACGAGTAATTTATGTTACTCGTGGTCCGTTCATTAGTTGGACAACCCTTTATGAGTTAGCCACTTTACCTTTGGTTTGTTGGCCATTTTTGTTTCTTGTCCATATTTGAATGTAGACCAATTTATGTCTTAGCTGAATTATTTTGGCCCATATGTCCTTAACCAAAGTCTATATATATTGCCTCTTGTCTTGTGAGATTCGTGTGGTGCAACTGTATGATCAAAGAGGATAGACGTCTATTTTTCACCCGAAGTTGTAAGTTTAACTCGTTATCTTCTTCATCCTTTGTGGTTAATTGCATCCACCATATTATCTTTTGTGAGTAATATTTACAAGAGGGCAACCATAGTTGTATTAATTTTCAAGACAATTGGTATCAAAACTTCTAGGTGTGATAAATTTGGCCAGAAATATATCTGAAAATCGACTAACATTCTTGGAACCAATCCGATCGGATCTGAAAAATAAGTATTTCAACCACACTACACACCTAGTGGATGAGAAGGGCACATTCGAAATTTACAGGTCACAGTGCACCTTGCATAAGGGTGACGGACAGCTCCGATGGTGGTACGTGAAACCACACACAAAGACTTCCACCGACATATAGGTTATGAGGGTGAGATTCCGGCTACGGTCTTCAAAGACATAATGTTCATGGTGATACTACGGACCCGGGGGTGGTGTTTTTTTTTTTCAGTTTTATGCACTATTTTTTGGTTCTGAACCACTTTGACCTTGGACGTTTATGTTTCGAATTTTGTTTGATTGGTTATTGCAGTTGTTGAAAGTTTTATGATAAATAATGGTGGACCTACAACTGTAAATTCGAATATTGCTTTAATTATGGACCCACATAATTGGTCCTTTAGGTATCATGTTCTTTCATTATTATTATTATTACAGTTAAGGCTATCGCGTGGGGTAGTAATTTACTTTTCGCATGAGGCCATCGTATAGGGATGCCATTTAGTTTGGAGTTATCATGTGGGATAACCATTGCCTGTTGCTAGATCTGGATTATTATTTGCTAATTCCTGCTTTCAATTCTTTTTTATTGTGCTTTTGACTGTTTGGTTAAATTTATTGTCACGACCTTAAGAAAGTTTGATTGACTATTCTATATGATTCGTGTCTCTATTTTACTTGTGGTCGTTGTTCGTTTGCATTCTATATTTTGAACATTTTTTTTGGTAAAATGACAACACCTTTTGAGTTGGTGTTTTTAATGGCAAATGTGTTTATTTGATATGGAAACAAATATTGAAAAGTCGAATTTGGGGTAGTATAGGTTGGGAGCAAAAGGTAAAAGATGTTATAACTGCAATAAAATTGGACATTTTGTAAAGACTATCCTAAAAGGAATAATAAGCTGAAAGAACAGATGAGAGCCGAGAGGTGAGGCGAATGTTGCTATTGGGTCCAGTTATGACGTGAGTGAAGATTATTGATAGTCAACCTCATGACTGCATTTGCATATGTGTGAAATCCTATTTCCATTGCTCGATTCTAGTGCATGGTTTTACATTACATTCTATTACGTTGAATGTGTACCTTTGCATGAATTTGAGAGTGATCATTACTGTGTGTAATGTGTTGCATGCATAGTAGTTGGGATTATTTTTGTGAGGATTCCTACTGGGTGTGCTGTCACTTTAGTAGGTGCATTAGCGGTAAGTATGTGAGTTGGCTGTATGGAGAATAGATGCCTGATGGTGCATTGGTGATATGTACAGAATGTGGAGAAATAATTTGGATCACGAGTAGTGATGTGATTAAATATTTGGCATTTTTTATGCATTAGAATCTTGATCGGGTGGAGTGAGAGAGTGACACTCGTATTACCTCCATTAGGTGGAAACCTATTATTCACTTAGGTTGATAAAGGAAGGTAGTGATATAGGAATATCCCATGGATTTGGGATCTATAGTGCTTTACAAGTTAGGCACTAAGAGTAAACAATTTAGTGAGCATGGCTGGCGATGAAAGGAGATATATGTTTTCGAGATACGAGCCACATGGAATGGGATATGATAATTATGGAGAGATCTTATCTTGGGATCATTTATGCATTGATTGTATATGCTGGCCAATTACGTAATTGGCTTGGTGTGTGTTTGATATTCCGTGTATGTTGAACATGTTGAAAATATTTGTTATTATCCTATGATGACAGCTCATCGCATGTATACTATTGTATATTCTTGATTGATTATTGTAAGTATCCATCTCTACTCGGGTTATAGACCTTAGCCTTAGTTGAGTACATGGAGCATGTATGATATACGTTTCGGGTCAGAGATATATGTAGGGTTTGTGATTCCAATATTATTTGGTTACCATGATTAGACAAGTATAAATTTTGTGTTGTTTGTTTGCAGGTTTAGTGGGTATTAAGGTAGAGATTTATTGAATTTTGACACCTAATAAATTCGAGTGATGACATTAAAACCGGTTGAATTAATTATATCAACACCACATTGATTGGTTGACCCAAAAATAAATTGGGCCACTCGAAGCAACTATTAAGTTATATTGCTCGTGGTCCATTCATTTGTTGGACAGTCTAAGTTAGCCCACTTTGCCTTGGTTTGTTGGCCCATCTCATGTTTCGTTTCTTGGCTCAATTTGAGTGTAGCCCAGCTTAAGTCTCGGCCCAATTGTTAAGTTTCAACCCATGTGCTCTTAACCAAGTCTATATAAATTGATTCTCGTGTCTTGTGACTTGTGAGATTCTTGGGGTGCAATTGTGTGAACAAAGAGGGCAATTGTCTGTTTTTCTCCGAAAGTTGTGATTGCTATCTTCTTTCCTTTGTGGTTATCCACCATATTATCCTTTGTGAGTAATGTTTACAAGAGGGCAACCATAGTGAGGATTTAAATTTGGGTTAAGCTTAATAGAGGTGGTGTTTGATTCGGTATTTGGTGTTGAAATTGAAATTGAGCCCAATTTGCAAAGAATTGAAGATCTTAGTGTCAATTTCCATGAAAGATCGTAGATACGTCCTGTTGACATTTATATATTTGTTGTCATTTTTTGGTTTCTGTATTGCAGACTTTGTTGTGGATGTGTTCATGTAATGTTTTGCAATTGTAATTACATCCTTAGGCAACAAATTAAATTTTGAATACACAACATGCTTTATTAGTTAATTAGAATAACGGACAACACCCAATTAGAAACGAGTAAAATACTTGGACAACCACAAAAAATAACGACCTCGGTCTGTAAACTATACATCAACAAAAAATATTGTGCATGCAGTAGACATGGTACGTCACTTACTAGTCCTCCGCCGCCTACTCCACACCCAATTCTTCATGCCACATCATCATCATCATGTGTAGTGCTAGTGGATGGTTTAGACCTCCCCTAGAAATCTACACAAGATCGGAGTCTAATTCAGAGACCTCGGACTTTTGCTTGACTGCATTTCTTTTTTTTTTTTGCACTGTGTTTGGCGGAGGGGTCTTTTGATTCGTCTCCATCCAAGCTAACCTTCGGTGTTTAGGTTTGATACGAAGATTAAAAATGCAAAGATTGTTGCACTAAGATAAGTGAATACAACTGCTTATCATAGAACACACTTAATAACATTCTTTGTGTTCTTGCCATAAGGGCCCTCTCACGATCATATGGTAAGCTTGAATTTTATTCCATACATTGCTAATTTGTATTTGATGCGTATTAACAAGTCCGATAATGTTGTATGTGATTATAGCGGAAATGCCTTAGTTGTGTTAGTTGATAAGTGAATGAGGCAATTGATGTTTCAGATTTTTGAGTCGGATAGGAAGTGTTTACATTTACCATTGAGTATAAAAGCAGCATTGACCCATAAAGTTAATGAGGTTTTCTTTCCACTGCTCATTCTCGCAAGGAAGTATCTGAAGCTCACTCATGGGTTGGACAATATCACTAGAACAATAGGAACCTATATGATAATAGAGTCCTATATTTAATTACGAGTCCAGTATTTTTCAAGAAATCAAAATCCCTTTTCACATGGATGCACAGCTAATGCGTCATCACACTTTGAAGTTCTAATGAACTTGACGCCGGACAGAATAACGATTATTCTGCAGGCTTGTTTCAGTAGAATTTAACAAGGAAGAACACAAGAGAAAAACGAGAGAACAAAAAAATTCTTTATTAATCGTTTAATAATGCGAAAATAACCTACAAGCCGGGTTCAACAGCTAGAAAATCGTAATTATCGCAATTTTGCCAAAACAGCAAAATTTCAATAATCATACCAAAAGAAAATACGTAATAAAAGAAATAATATCTCAAAAATCCGGTTCAAATCGTATTCGTAATCTATCTAAAAAGGCAAATGAAATATTACCAAAAAAAAAAGAAAAAAATAACTAAAATTGTGAATTCCGAAGGGAAAACAATGGATTTTGCCCTCAAAACTGATGCACACCACGATGTGCACGCCGAAAAGAGCTTTTCAAATTGGGGTCATGAGCGCGATTTTAATAATTGTAACCAAAATTATGGTCAAAATACCAAAACGTGTCTATAAAGGGCTTCAGTTAGAAAAGGTCGATGATTACTTGCCATTTTTACGTTGATCCTCCAAGTCATGATATTTCAGCGCCATCAACGAGCTATCTGACAACTCGGCTTCATCTAACTCAGATCCTCCTGCATCAGAACTTGATTTGTAGGTAAATAGGTTATTCGATAATCATAGATAAAATAACATTTGTTGTATACTTTTAATGTTAGATATTTATGACTTCATGATGGACTAGGTTTTGAAGTATCGATCATGTAGTGATTGATGTTATAAGAGGAAGTGGCATTTTTGAATCGCCAAACGTACCCAACATTTTTTATTATGTGAGAAAAAAGTATAAAATTTTGACTCATATTTCTTAGAAATTGATTTTAAGTGCCTTGGGTAGTAAAATGTGTTTTAACTTTAATGTGTAGAAGCTTCCAATTTTATTATTTTCCTTCTAGGACCTAAATATTATTTATACAATTTTATTTCAACATTGATTTTATATATGTTGTGTCGATAAGTCTAAATATGAATATGCTATTCAACTATGTTACGCACTTATTTGAACTTTAAATATCTTATTAATAAACACGATCCAAAATAACGAAATGTACATTACATTTTATATATTTTAAAAAAAGTATTCTTAAAACCAGTTCAAAGGCATGATTAAATCTATATTAATTTGCATATGCGTTCAATATCATATTACAATCATTTTTTTTTAAAAAAAGAATTTCTGTTTTTGCAATAAAATCTAGTTTTGATAAAACTAAGGGTTTTAGTTTTGATTAGCAAAATTACCTTAAAGAGGTTGTGAAAGAGGCAAATTTGAGAATGTGAAAATGATATGCAAGCACATTGATTATCCATACCCATTGTAACGATCCGATCTTGCGCCGCAGTCATTATCATATCATAAGTACTGTCCAACTGCGGCGCAAGATCAGGTCGTTTTTTTTTTTTTTTTTAACAACCCGACCTTGTGCCGTAGTCGTTATCATATTAAGTCTCTCATATGATAGAAGTTTTGGATTTGAACCCTGAGGACGCGTCAAAAAGTCGTGAGTGGTAAGATGGGTCAATGCTTTTCCAAAGCAAACAATACATATGGTATGATAACGACTGCGACGCAAGATTGGATCGTAACACCCATTTGATACATTTTAATTTCGAGGATGAAATTTACTTATGTGGTAGGATTTGTAAACATCGCATGCCCCTTTTCGTGATTGTTCTATGTAATTATATTGGTTACCTTAATGTCATATTTAATATTTAATTAATAAATTTATTGTTCTCTTGACTAATCATGTGTTGCAGTGGAATGTATCTTTGACGTCTTAAACGATCAACTTCCTAACAAAAAAGAATTTCTGTTTTTGCAATAAAATCTAGTTTTGATAAAACTAAGAGTTTTAGTTTTGATTAGCAAAATTACCTTAAAGAGGTTGTGAAAGAGGCAAATTTGAAAATGCGAAAATGATATGCAAGCACATTGATTATTCACACCCATTGTAATGATCCGACCTTGCGCCGCAGTCGTTATCATATCATATGTACTATCCAACTGCGGCGCAAGGTCATGTCGTCTTTTTTTTTTTTTTTTAACAATCCGACCTTGCGCCGCAGTCGTTATCATAGTCTCCCATATGATGTAAGTTTTGGATTCGAATCCAAGGGATGCGTCAAAAAGTCGTGAGGGGTAAGATGGGTCTATGCTCTCCCAAAGCAGACAATACATATGATATGATAACGACTACGGCGCAAGGTCGGGTCGTTACACCCATTTGATACATTTTAATTTCGAGGATGAAATTTACTTATGTGGTAGGATTTGTAAACATCAAATGCCGCTTTTCGTGATTGTTCTATGTAATTATATTGGTTACCTTAATGTCATATTTACTATTTAATTAATAAATTTATTGTTCTCGTGACTAATCATGTGTTGCAGTGGAATGTATCTTTGACATCTTAAACGATCAACTTCCTAACAAAGTTANTCTTAAACGATCAACTTCCTAACAAAGTTAATTATAACGTATATATAATTCAATTAAAAATGAAAATTCATTATAGGATATATTCTTTTAGCTGTATGCTTATAGTTTTATGACTTGCTATAATTTTAAGTAAAGCAAACGTAGGCTTGTCCTTGTATACCTTTTTATATATTAAGTAAATTTTAATTATTTAATTGGATTGACATTTAGGCAATAAATTAAATTTTAACCGACTACTGAGATCAGCCCATTGATATTTTGATTAATTATGTAGCAAAAATTTTCCCTTGGGATTTCAAAACAGGTCGAGCAGCTAGTGCTCGGTCAGGATTCTCCCGAACCGGGCAGTCTAGTAGCTCTGGTTGAGCTCCATTTTGGGTGTCAGCTCGAGTCGGCCCGGCTGGGCCCGTGTCCTGCCCGTACGAGTCAAGCTTGTTAATAAAAAAAAAATCCTATAGTGTGGTTGTAGATAATGTTTATAGTATGTATAAATTGTAAAAATTTTAAATTCTTTAAGAAAAAACTGAGATTTGACACGAAAACAAAACCCGAGTTGGCTCGGCTCTAGCCAAAAAAAACTCGAACCTTTTTTGCTCGAGCAGAGCCTGAGTTTCGAGTTTCGATTTGACTCGTTTACATGATTACCCTTTATAATGAAAATATAATTAGAAGGCAAAACCCTTCTGAATACTACACATCTCATTACAAAATAAAGTCCCCACTTTATTCATTGGGACCAAGAATCTATCCAATAAAATAAAATACTCATATTCTTATGCTGTTTTATCTTCTGTGATTTTTTTATTTTTTATGGAAATCTTCTGTGATTTTAAGACATGCTCATAAGGTACTAAATTATTAATTTATCCTGCTATTTTTCATGTTGTGATGAGTCCATTCTACATTGTTGAATCAAAAGAAAAATTATTGCCAGCTCCATTTCTCACACTATTTAAATGACTTGTAGATATGTATTCATGATATTATACCTTTATTATTTAAATCACATTGCTAATATTTTGAATTGAATGTTACTTACCACTTCCTGTGTTATTTTACAAAGAAGTTTACTTTTACTAAATTCCTATTTTCTAAAAAGTTGATTTGGTCCTTTTGTGTGTGTATATATATAATTCATCCCCTCAAGGACAAACAAGTAATTAAATAAAATATTTTTTTTTATCAATTTATAACTACACTATACATTTATAAAAAGAAACATAATTATTGTTTTGTTTACAAATATTGGGATCCTCTTAGTCGATTTATATAAACTATCGTTTTAACATAGTTTTGCTAATATGTATAAGTACTTATATTTCATTTGTCAACAATATCAATAAATAAGATTTTTTTTATATTAAAATAGGTAGTAAGAATTCGTGTTTGCGTGTGTATGTGCGCGCGCGTGTCAATTGTATTAATGTCAATACTTACTGGTTAAGTTTTTAAAGTAGCCAAACAATTTTGTGTTGAACCTCGTATGATTTAAAACCATCTATACATGTAGGCATTGCTTGATAGGCGTGTTATCATTTAATTGTGGGTGACATTTAAATAAATGGCAGCATCGAAGTTCAGTCTGAACGGACGTTAACGATCAAAATTGGCAATCAGCGATCGTAAAAGCTAGATCGTTTATTAATATTTAATTATTTAATATAAAAAATTATTCAATATATATGTAAATGCATTAAAATGTAAAAATTATATATATATATATACAGCCCAAAATACTAAAAAAAATATGCAATACAATCTAAATCAATGAATTCGTTGAAAAAATCGTTCCATAATCT
>CAIGRQ010320716.1:0-15743 GCA_903798375.1 Fraxinus sp. D2006-0159
AGCCTGAGTTGTAAATTTTTCCCTTAAATATATTCTTAGTGTTTTTTTCGTTAACACAAGTCAAGTTCCAAATTATGAAATTAATTAACATTAAATACATGTAAGCAATAAATGCATGCAAAAAAGTATCTACAAGGGTAAATCGGACAACTCGCACTAAAAAGAAAAAAAGACATTTTTGAGCACATTTTAAAAAGTGACTATTTTTGCAATTGATTACGTGGACATATCTATGCAAACTCCCCTAAAATATATTGCAAGTTAATATAAAATCTATCAGCCATCCATATCAATCACAATAACTGTACAAATCTATGTTAAACTATCGAGAGCTGCTAAGGGTACAGGAGCCCCTTTCACAGACTCCTGCCAGGCCACTCACATCGGGGGGTGGCCCACAATTTTTTTTTATTTTTTTTTTNTCTATGCAAACTCCCCTAAAATATATTGCAAGTTAATATAAAATCTATCAGCCATCCATATCAATCACAATAACTGTACAAATCTATGTTAAACTATCGAGAGCTGCTAAGGGTACAGGAGCCCCTTTCACAGACTCCTGCCAGGCCACTCACATCGGGGGGTGGCCCACAATTTTTTTTTATTTTTTTTTTAACATTGGGGTGGGGTCGGCTACAGTGAGGGGCCTGTAAGGCCCCTGTGAACCCCACCCCTGTACTTGGGGCTTTTCCCTAAACTATCACAGGGTATATGTATAACTAGCCCCCATTTTGACAACTATTTTTTGGGATGAATGAGTTTTTGAATATTAATTTTTTTGAGAATGTATGGTTAAAAAATATGAATAATTTTGAATTTATGTGAAAAATATTTTATTGTGAGAATGTGAGGTTTAAAATGAATATGAGGTGTTTTGTGTTTTGTGTGTGTGTGTGTGTGTGTGTGTTTTTTTTTTTTTGAAATAATGGTTACCAAATAAGAACAATTTTCAAAATCTAATTTTTTCTTTAAATTCTCCAAATTACTATTATTACAAAGCTCATTTTTAACAAAAAAAATAAAAAAATGAGCCTCAAAACTAATAGCCTGAAATCTATTCTCTAAAATATTGTAGCAATTCATGTTTTAATGATGTTCCTATGACGAGTCAAATAATACTTTAGGTGGTTTGTATCATTATGCAACTTTAAAAAGTTTTGAGTGCATGTTTGACACAACTTAAATTATATTTTCATTTATAAGCAGGTTATATATATTCTTTTATTGAAATATTTCATAAGATCTACAATTACTATTTATTTATTTCATTGAATTCACAACTTGAAAGTGTTTCCAAACATTAGAGTTGATCTCATGTCTTCAGTGGTTAGGATATAGTTTACGCACTGTTAATGTGATAATGCCACGCCAACAAGTCAACTTGCAATTATATATTTCGTTGAATTCACAATTTAACAATGCCACATCAACAAGTCAACTTACAATTCTTGACAAGTCCAAAAATTGGTTGACTCGCTGACTTGGCATTGTCACTTTAACGACAGACATTATGAACTTCTGTACACGAGAAGTAGGTGATCATTTCTATACCAAACATACTGAATAAATTTGCTTTTTTGAAAGTTAAAAATCACCTTGCTACGAAGACGATAATGCACTATTTGATAGTCATTATTTAAAAAAATAATGTTTTAAATAGTGATTTATTAGAGAATATGTGGTTAAAAATTATGTAATTTTTTTAAATTTATGTGTAAAATATTTCATTGTATAAATGTATGATTAAAAATAAATATGAAACAAAATATTTTAAAGGCAGATAAGAGGGGCTAAGTTAACAATTAGCACATGTTTGAGTTACATTAAAATTTTCATTTTTATTTTTCTATTTATTTTCAATCATACATTTTTCAATAAAATAATATTTTTCATTATATCAATAATATTATTTTTTTTGTTTTAATTATATATTTTTCATCAATCTATCATTTCAGAATAATTTCTTTCATGACGTGGTGGATCAAACACCCTTAAGGGTGCAATTTTTCCGAAAACAAAAGTACATTCAAATGTTGAAAATGAAATACTTGCGTAAAATACTATACACACAGACATTGAAATAAATAATACGACTTTGCTACCGGTACATCAATGTGTACACAAGGGGTTACACCCCTCTCACATGGGGGTGAGACCCATTTTAATAAAAAAATATTATTCACATGGATCCCACCTCCCATGTGAGGGGGTGTAATCCTTTGTGCACATCTTTTGATGTACAAATAAATAATTTCTAAATAATAATATATGTATTGTACGCTGACTCAGACACTCACTCCGACGATCCGCACACTCAGTGACTCCCCCATCTCTTTCCCTCCACTTTCTCTCTCTTTTCTTTTCTGCTACATACAACGCGACGACAAAGACAAACTCCCTTCTGGCACACAAAAAGATTCCCTCTTTCATTAACTTTTCTTCTCCCAATCTTGTAATCTTTTTCTCCCCAACCCTAAATATTATTCATTCCAATTTTCAATTATGCTTTCTTTCTTGATCTAGTTTCAGTGTTTTTTTTACTGAGAATTAAATTTGATGGGTTGCGCCAGTTCAAAGCTCGATGACTTGCCGGCGGTGGCTTTGTGCCGGGAGCGGTGCACTTTCCTAGACGAAGCCATACACCAACGCTACGCCTTGGCTGAAGCCCACGCGGCTTATCTTCAATCACTTAAGGCTGTCGGCATTTCGCTCGATCGTTTTTTTAATCACGATATTCCGGGACATTCTTCGCCGGTTCTTAACCTTCCGGCTCAACGGAAAGGTGAACCACCTGAACCTTCTGGTTCACCACCGGAAAAGACTCACCACCTTCGCTCTCACTCCGACTCCGGTTCGCATCTTCACTTTCACTCTGACTCAGAAGATGAAGAGGATTCCGGCTCGGAATCGCTACATCATTATGATGCGCCATCCCCGGTTCCTTCGTACGGTGGTCGCATTGATTACATGCCGGATTACGAAACTCTTCAGGCAGGTGGAAAGTTTACGAATATGAATTATATGAAGAAGCAAACGATACCGTCTGTTTTGTATGAGCAACGGCCGATGATCCCAGAAACTATGCATGTAGGTGAATCTTCTACTTCCTCTTCGTATCCTTCTCATCCTTCTGAAAATAATATTCAGAACCCACCTTCGTATCCTTATTATTATAATAATAATAATATTGATAATTACGGCAATTATCCGAATATGGGTGCTGGGGGTGGGTTATTCGGTTCTTCGTTGCCACCTGCGCGTTACAGCGGCTTGTCATCTCCGTCTGATGGGGCAGTTTCTACGTCCAGTTCAAAAGCACCTCCACCTCCCCCATCGCCGCCAAGGAGCTCGACCTGGGATTTTTTTAACCCGTTTGAGACCTTTGAGATGTATAATCCTCCTTACACTCCGAACCGCGACTTAAGGGAAGTGAGGAAGGAAGAGGGGATACCTGATTTGGAAGATGATGATGAAGTCGTGAAGGAAGTTCACGGAAATCAAAAGTTTGTGGATAGCGGAAGGAGTAGTTATTCGAAGGCAGGAACAGCTGGAGCGGCCAATGAGGTGGATGATGAGAGGGTGTTGAATGATGATGAGTCGCGATATAAAGCGAACGCAAGAGTCAGAATGGAGAGTGATCCAGTGGAGTATGAAGTGCATATGGTGGATAAGAAGGTGGTTGATGATGAGGACAGGTCAAAAAATGGGGGAAATGTGGCTGGATTTAAGGCCCGGGGTGGTTTCAAGGTTGATTCCGAGGTTGTGAAAGAAATTCTAGTTCAATTTGAACGAGCTTCAGAGTCTGGAATTGAGCTTTCTAAGTTGCTTGAGGTCGGAAAGCTTCCCTATAAACACAAGCATGGTGGCCGTCATGGTAAAGATTCGATTTTTCCCTCTGCTATTGATATACAGTTTTATTTTGAATGTCTTAGTTATATTATCTCCACAATGAAATTTTATTTAGGTGTTTGTGCGCAAAGAATTAATGGGTGTATTTATAAATTGATTTATTACATGGAGCCTTGGGTTCTTATAACTTTGTGGTGGAAAGTTAAGTTTGAGTATGCTTGACCTAGTTGAAATTTGCAGTCATTTCTATTTCTCTTTTTATGTTTAATTTATGGGTATTTTTGGGGCAGTTTCTTCAAAGATATTGCAGTTGCCGGGGGTAGCATCACAAACCTTAACTTCCAAAAGCTCGGAGAATGAAAATGCTGATCCTAACATGGATGTTGAACAAATTGTGGGTTCAGGCTCCAGAAGCATTTCATCTACTTTGCATAAGCTGTACCTTTGGGAGAAGAAACTGTATGAAGAAGTGAAGGTACACTGTTTATTCCTGTCACTGACCCCATGTTATCTTATTTGTATTTGTGCAATGTCCTCTGCCTTTAATCTTTCTGAACAATTTTAGACTCTCCATTAATTATGTACCAACTTTATGGTATACGGCCCCCCTGTTGGCACCATTTTTGAGAACATTGCTGAGGATTCAATTTGTTAGTTACCATTTATTCCTTTTCGACATTTTCAGGTAGATGATGATAATGACCCTCAAAGTGGTTTGTAATTATTTTATTAATGCATTTCAAGTTCTTTAAGAGTGTTCATCTAATTATATTTCAGGTGATTGATGAAAGTACTGAGTTAAAATTCATTCTTAAAATTCATACAGTGATGCCGAAGTGGATTTGCTATTCTAATCTTGCATTAGTTTTTATCTCTCTAGAAATTGGTATGTACTTGGAGTCTGGAGATTCAACTTGATGTTGGAGATAAAGCGTAGTGTAGACAATATACTTGCAGTTCATTGAAATACTTTGTGGCACAGATCTACTTGCTCAGATACCATGATTCCCTCATCCCTTCTTTTGACATTCACTAACTTCTTTTGCAAGTGGTTTACACTTTTGAAGCTCATTAATATTTCTCACTGACCTCCAGATTCCAGTCCAGGGAGGCAAGATTGATGTTTTACAGCTAATGTCTTATAATCCGATTAATCTTTTGTAGAACTTCTGTAGAATAGTGAATTTTGAACCTGTTATCTTGTTTTATTGATCCATTGAGTGTAGTTCTCTGATGAGAAACTCTACTTATGTGCTTTTGTGTAGGCACGAGCATAGTAGAGTTAAACTGTGTTTATCACATTTAGATCACTGACCTAAAAGTTTAACTAGTTGAGGTGCAATTGCTTAATCTCATGTATACTCGTGCTTTTTCAGGTTGAGGAGAAAATGAGGGTCTTCCATGATAGGAAGTCCCATAAACTGAAGCGTTTAGATGAAAGGGGTGCTGAAGCTCAAAAAATTGATGCAACCAGAGCTTTAATTAAGAGTTTATCCACAAAAATTAAAATTGCTATTCAAGTTGTCGATAAAATCTCAGTGAAGATAAATGGTTTGAGGGACGATGAGTTATGGCCACAGCTAAATGAATTCATCCAAGGGTACGTGGATCTTATACCTTTTAGCAGACTGCTTATTCTGTATTATACTGCTCTCCCAAGTTTGAACTTGGTGTCTCTCTGCGTATGGCTTTCTGTTCATATCACACTTTTCCCCCCTCATTTTTATATACTTGATTGATTCAGATATTTACCAAGTGATATATTGGCATCTGTAGGATCTGTTCTCTAGTGAACCTTTTTGCTGAATTTCATCTATGTCCATGTTTTTTTATGTATAAAATACTTTGTTTCACCTTGGTAACCTCCCACTCTAGAAAGAGTCTTTCTAGGTGTGAAGCGCACATTATTGGTCTTTTTAATGTCGATCTTCACTTCTGAAGTAAGATTGTTGAGGGTTGTCTACAAAGAAGTGCATTTCGTTCAAAAAAAAAAAAAAAAAGACCAGTCATGGAAGCACCATATTTTATAAGGGACACTAGATTTCCAAATGAATTTGAACGAGACATTGATGGGGAAGGGGGTAGTTTGGCAATCAACAAGAGCCTGGAAGAATGACTTGCAAGAAATGGATTTCAACATCCACAACCTTTTGTCCGCTAGAGAAGGTTCAAGTAAATTATCTTGAGGAGAATCTGCAGGGTACAAATTTGAAATCTTGCTATTTGTTGAGTTGCTGTAGAAACTGGAAATTTCCTATCAAGCATTCCATTTTCAGAGAGCGAACTATCACAGTTTACTAGGATAGTTTTAAGCATAGAAAATTATATAGTCGAGGAAATGAAGAAGCAAGAGAACAACAATCCCTGACTTCCTTTAAAAAATGAATTTCTGAAACTTGAATTTAGAAGAATGCGGCTTGTTATGCTTTCATATGAGCTGGATGCATGGTAAACCTTAAAGGTTTCTGTCATGGTTCCTATTGTAAGGTATGAGACTTGGATGTCACATTGAAAGTATGAGATTTTGACGTATGGTTTATACAGACTTGGTCTCTTCAATTTTCTTAGTTAGCTTTTGAGGTATAACTCTCCAAATATCTATAACAATGGTGTTAGAGCGGACACCATGTCTCTTGATTGTAATTGAGCTGCACGAAGACGTCGCATAGAGTATTTGTTTGGGACTAGTCATGGGTTAGTGCAAAGCCAATCCAACGTGGACATGGGATCATGGAGTATGGTGGTTTGTCATGGTTCCTATTGCAAGGTATGAGATTTGGATTCCACATCAAAAACATGTGATTTTGATGTGTGGTTTAATCTCTGTTTGACATATATTTTTTAAAAATATATTTTTTCAAAACTCATTTTCAACCACACATTCTTTAATAAAATAATATATTCCATCACATCAATCACTTTTCCTTACTTTTTAACTACATATTTCACATCATATCACTATTTAAAATATATTATTTCTTCAGTAATATCCATTAAAAACACCCTTATATAGGTTTGGACTCTCCAATTTCAATAGCTATTTTTTAAGGTATTGTTCTTCCAAAACTTATAACAATAGTATCAAAGCAGACGTTTTCAATTGCAATCAAGGTGCACGGATGGTGATATCGGCATAGCAGTGTTTGTCAGGGACTAGGCATGGGCACTATGTACAAAGCTAGCCCGTTGTGGGCGCTGAGATTGCAGAGCGTGGTGGTTTGTCATGATTACCGTTTCAAGGTATGCGACTTGGATTGCATGTTGAATGTATAGGATGTCGGTGTGTGGTTTATATAAATTTGAGCTCTCTAAAGATTTATAATAGATCCTTACTGCAGCAGGTAAAAACATGACTACTGTGCTTTTGACAGTCAGAGTGTTAGAAATGGCTTTTATGTGTGGCTACTGGATCAGAAGACATGTTACCTGGAAGTTTAGACCATTTCTGGTTTACATGCTTTGGGTGGAATGGCTTTTGGTAAGGTTTATGGTAGAGAAACCTGCGGAATTTGTTGTAGGTATTTCGGTAACTATGTATCCTACCCAATTTTGTTGAAAACGCAGCTCAGTTTGTTCTTGATTTTGGTATATAACCATGTTAGGTGGAGTTGGCTATGAGTGATGGAAGCATGTACGTGTCCAAGTGTTGCATTAGTAAAAAAATAATAGCTTTCTACGTAATATGAAAGATTGATATGCTGTCTACATTTCTTGCTATTTAGTGTTGAACATCTGTACTTGAGCTGTAATTGAAAGGTTTACATTGTCAATGAGATCGACAGAGATTAACGAAGATTACTAATTTATCAAATATTGTCCGTTTAGCATAATTCTGTATAATTGTATTTAGGTTATAATTATACTTACCATATCATATTGTACTTATTCCTATATAATGTAAGGAATCTCTATGGGAAAATTATTCAGTCAAAAGTTTGTCATGGTATCAGAGCTTGGTGAACTTTATACCAAATTCTCGTTTTTCTTTGGTCATAACTCAACTTCTCATGTGGGTTTCTTGTGGTTGTCCATGATCGACAAAATTTTTGTCATCGTGTGACTCTTGTTGTTGTTTGTAGTTGACAAAATTTTTGTCAACGTGTGACTCTTCAATGCGTCGAGTGGGATGTAGGCATTCGGTGTTCTTGGGACAATCTGTTAGCATTGCTAGTCTCTTATCGGGACTCTGATTTCGCTATCGGAGTGTGACTTGGGCAAATTCCTTTGTGGGTGTGGCTTCTCTAATTGTCTCAAAAGGTTGGTTTCTAGTGGACGGCGAGGATTGTGGTGGTGGTAACCACTTGGGGTTGTGCTAGATTTTTTGTGTTCCTTTTGAACCTGTCTCATACTTGATGGCAAGACATTCAAGTCAGGTATTTTGGTGGCTGCAGCTGAGTGTTGTGGTGACGGAAAGACGTGTAATGGTGGTGATGATAGTAAATATTGTAGTCTGCCAAAAATAGCCGACATCGCGTCTATATGTTGGTGGAAGATAGTGCATATGGCTGAGACCGTGGGCGATTTATTTTATTTTATTTTATCTTTTTTTTGGAAGAGGCGGCAGGGGGTCGGCTAGAGATTGGTGATGTGTGTTGCCCGCGGTTGGCTAGGTGTGTACAGCAGAAAAAAGGGACAACTTTCCCTTTTTTTCTTCTCCAAAGGACTCTTGATTACTTTTCTTCGCTCTAGATTTATTCTGTGAAGATTATTGGGGTGACTTTTAAGGAGGAAAAAAAATGCAAGGAAGTAGTATATGTAAAAAAAATGTTGATTCCTATAAAAGTTTAGTAACTGGAGTTGTCACTGCCCTCATCGTTGGGGACTGCACGTTTGAACTCGCTGGCCATAGGTCTTAATAGGAAGGAATTGGGTCGGGTTAGGTTTGTGTTGATCTTGTTCTCCGGTAGTAGAGGTAAGATGGGCCGTAGGTTTGTGTATGGGCTATAAAGGATTTGGACTGACTTAATTGGATTTGGAGATTGGGTTGCGTATATGGGCTTGTGGGTATATTATTGGGCTATAATGTGGAATAGGGATTTTATAGTGTGGGCCTATTATATGGGTCAGTAAGTTTGGGTATTAACAGGGAGTTAGGTTATGGTTTATTGGGTTGTTGAAAGAGGGTTTTGCTGGAGTATTTGTTTTATTTTTCGGCTGTGTGGATTGTTGCAGTTGGACCTTTTGAGTTCTTTTGTAGGCTGTCCAGTGGGGCTTATTTTGGAAGGGTGGATTGTGATCTGTGTGTGGGGTTATTTTTGGGCTGCCACTGGAGTTGGACCTTTGAGTTATTTGTCAGCGACATCAGTTTCTTGTCAACAAATTTATGTTTCTTGATTATCCAGCATCAATTTAAGGGGGGATGACAATAAAATTGACAGAGATTGACGAAGATTACAAAGATTGTTGAAAATTACAGATTTATCAAATATTGCTTGTTTAACGTAATTCTGTATATAATTGTATTTATGTTATAGTTACATCTGCCAGTTACCGTATCAGATTGTACTTATTCTTATATAATATAAGGAATCCCTATGGGAACATCGTTCAGTCAAAAGTTTGTCACACTTAAACAAAGGAATGTCAAATTTTAGATGGAAATAGGACGATTAAAGCAAAAGAGGAAATCGTTTGGATATTCGCCAAAAAATTATTGGGCTTTATTTACTTGTGGGATTGTCCTCTCTATTATAGGTTTTGAAGACTAAAAGCTTAGTTAATAAACTTGTCCTGTTTCTATGAGCTGCCTAACAAAATTAGTATATATGACTGATTACTAGGAGCAAATTAACCATTATTAACCATTGAGAACAATATGATTAGAAGACACAGGAAAGCCAAATTAGGTGCCATACGAATCAATTTCTATTATTGTTTTCTGTCTGTCTCATTTAATTTCTTCCTGCCTTCTGCTCCAGGTTAACCAGGATGTGGAAATCCATGCTTGAGTGCCATCACAATCAATGTCAAGCAATTGGGGAAGCCAAACGGTTAGATGCCATTGCATTACGCAAACACTTCAGTGATACTCATTTGGAAGCCACTCGACAGCTTGAACATGATCTTATTATTTGGACACTAAGATTCTCTTACTGGATTGGTGCCCAAAAGGGTTACATTCGAGCATTGAATAACTGGCTTATGAAATGCATCCTTTATGTTCCCGAAGAAACACCAGATGGAATAGTTCCCTTTTCCCCTGGTAGGATTGGTGCTCCCCCCGTGTTTGTAATATGTTACCAGTGGTCCCAATCACTGGAGGGAATTTCTGAGAAAGAAGTGGTTGATTCAATGCGAGATTTTGCCACAAGTGTGCTACAACTCTGGGATCGGGATAAGTTGGAGATGAGACAAAGGATGTTAGCAAACAAGGACGAGAGAAAAGTTAAGGGCCTGGAGAGGGAAGACCAAAAGATACAAAAGGAAATTCAGGCATTAGACAAAAGAATAGTTCTAATATCTGGGGATGACAGTGGTATGCCATTAACTGGACGTGTTGTGTATCAGAGTGAGACCAGCAAAAGTGGAAGTCTTCAGGCAAGTCTGCAACATGTTTTCAAGGCCATGGAGAAGTATACGGCTGACTCTTTGAAAGTCTATGAGGAACTGTTACAGCGCACTGAAGAGGACCATCTTGCTCGAGAGCATGAACAAGTTTCCTAGTGTTGCCTCTATCTAGATGAAATCTGCATGATGTTTGTTGTTGGTTGTTGGGCCACTTTTATTTACTATGTCCAGATTGCTGTACTAGTAAAAGCCACAGCGGTATGAGATTTGTTACTCAAGAATTTCTCCCTCCATGTTAGACTTGTCCATTAACATCACGTATTTGTGGTGTGGCAATCAGTTTCTATCATCCAACAAGGGATGAGATGTATTTGTCATAAATGCTACTCATCAAAAAGAGGTTACTGTCGTGGAAGATGTAACACTGTAATAAGATACTAAAGTTGCTGATTTTCTCAAGAGCAGAGGACTGGTCAATGGGATGATGGGGCAAAGGTAGCTCATTCCTCTTGTTGCCCCATACTTTGTTCATAAAGATCCCTCTCTTATTGGTGTTGAACCTAACCTAATTAGCAGCTTTCATGTGACCGTTCCTATTCCAGGGATAGGTGGTTGATGGTTATTTGCCCATTTTTATGCAAATTCGAGCTATGTGCTGGGAACGGTTCCACAAATTCGAGCATAATCTGGTGGCATCAAAAAGTTGTAAACAGGATGGGTGATGGTCGATGGATTACTAGAGTCAAATTGCAAGGAAAATATTTCCCCGATATTGATTCATGTTAAGCACACATAAGCAAGATAAATCATTCTTTCGGTTCTATACCAATGGCCCGTCCATGCGTGCACGTGGATAATAACCATGCGCACGCATTGTTGTTTTCCGAGAAGAAAATTTGATTTCCTTTCTTGGTTCCATCTTGATTTGATATGATATATTGAGCGTCTTTTTAACCTAGTGGGACGTCCAGAATGTCTTGGACCTAGTTTTTGTCATAGAAGAGAGGCTAGCAAGTGGCAAGAAGAGATTTTACAACAAAATTTGAACATGCGAAGCTCGGATTGAAGATTGAAGTGCAATAAATTGAGTTTTTGAGTTCATCTAGTCTCTCCTTTTTTTTTTTTTTAGGTCTCGATGGTGCCTTTTCTTATCTTTTCATATAATTTGAATACAACAATGTTAGCCTAAACTTACTTTTGTATTTGCATAAATGATGAAACCTATTGATTTTAATTCAAAAAATAAGGGGGTGTTTTCTTTGTGTTTTGAGTTTTGAATTCATTTTGGATTTTGGGATTTGAGTGTCCATTTTGAGATTGTTGAAAATGTATTCTTTGTGACATTTTAAAAAATTATTTTGAAAACACTTCCAAACGCGTTTTGAAAATTTTGGTTTGATTATAATTGAAAACATTCAAAAAGACAAATTTTGTCGTTTTACGTTTTCTTTGTAAATTTTTAACTTGTTTTCAAAAACGTGTTTTCGAAAATAGGAAAAAAGAACGTATTTTCACTATTTCTAAAAACCGAAAACAGAAAATGGCTTGAAAACGGTAAAGAGAACATGCCCCAAGTATTTTAGTGAATTCCCATGTTCTTGATCAATTATCATGCTTATTTCATTGCTCGAATACTTGATCACCATTCAGATAATTCGTTACTTATTGTAGAGTTGGGAAATTCACAATTGGTTAGAACAATGTTTATTTGACACATGGACAATAGGTGTTAGGAATAACATTTGTAGTGTGTGCAATTTAGGTTGATAATCACACGATTGAACGCATCTCTTTGCATATGAATTCGGACTAGGAATAAGATCAAGTCTTGCTTAGGATATGTTTAATCTATCTTGGAAAAGAAGTTAAACACTAGAGGATTATTGATTGTCATAAGCACTTGAAGAACACTAAAGTACATGTGTTGATAATAGGAAATAAAAGTCAATAGGTAAATTTTGAAATGTAATACGTTCATCCATAATTTGATAAAAATAAAAATCATATTTTACTTAAGTTAGACTAATTACAAACAACGAACTAACTCTGTTTTGTCTCGTAAATCGAATTTGATAATAACTAGTATAATATAATTAACATTTATTTCTCGTAGGACGATACATGTAATTACTACATATTACTTATCAACGATTTCGTATGCTTGCGAGATTTTAATGAACACAACATGAAACTAGAATAAAGGCTGGTATGTACTCAAGTCAAGTCATTTGTATCACCCTTATGTAATTCTGCACGTCAAAATACAAGTGATGCATAGGTCACAATTTATGAGTTATTCGGTATAATAAGTCACAGTCACAAAAAAAGGTTACAATCAACCAATTATAGGTCATGACAAAAACTGAATTAATAGTGTTATTGTTTATGTTTGTGACTTATACACTTGTGATTTTGATGCCATGTATAACATTTCAATTTATGCAGGAATAGAAATACCGCATCAAATAACATTGTTGGTGCTTAAGGAAGATTACCACCAACGCTATAACAAATGCGATTAAAAACTTTGTTATCAAATTCAACGATGAGCAGAAGGAGATGTTAACCAACACTTGTTTCTAACATGACAGGGATAACATGGGTAAGTCACTTTCATTATATGACAGCAACAAAATTCTTATTTAATGTTGTGTAGTTGCTTAAGGGCTGTTTTTTAAATGATTACAGGCATGAATGTGAAATTTTTGCCATTAAGTACCCACAATACTTGCTCCACTATAATCTTGCAAACATGACTATGTCATTCGATGCTACCAAAGCTAGGCCCAAAACTGTATCGTTGTTGTTTAGAAATGGATCGACAAGGCATATTGAAAGAAAGGGAAAAAAAGTAGATGATTATTTTTTGTGACCAGAGTATTTGACAATGATTTTTTTTTTTAGATGTTTATGTAGATGAGTATTGGTTGCTACATACATTTGGATTAATATTTTCAACTTTTAATAATACTGGTGATTTTTTTATTTATTGTTATTGCATTTTGAAGTTTTATCGATTGATGATTTTAACTATGAAATCAGTGTATAAGTCATAGTAAAAACAGTAATAGTTAACATAGACCTGGTCAAAAAGTCACCAGGTAAGTAGATCTGCGAGATTTTCTCTAGACTTTACATAATCTATGGAATATAACACCATTTGAGATCAACTACTTAATTGTATTATGTCTTTGACGAATATGTAGAGACTTACCATTATACATACTACTTTATGCTCTACCGATAGCCGATTGACTATCACAATATATCTTAATTGAGGCACAGGTTTAGGCCAATATGGAATATCCTCTAAAAAATTACGAAGTCATTCTACTTTTTCTCCAGCTTTATCTGAAGCTATGAACTAAGATTCTATCATGGATCCAGCTATACATGTTTGTTTAGAAGACACGACCGCACCACCAATGGTAAAAGCATTCCCACTAGTGGATTTTGAGTCTTTTGTATATGATATCCAATTAGCATCACTGTATCCTTTTAATACAACTGGATATCTAGTATAATGTAATCTAATATTTGTGGTGTATCGTAGATATCTAAGAACCCTTACCAATGCTTTCCAATGGTCATTATTTGGGTTACATATTTGGGTTACTTGTATATCTACTTAGTTTTTTCACAGCATATGCAATATCCGTACGAGTGCAGTTTGTAATATACATTAGACTGCATATTATCGGAGAGTACTCTATTGAGATATGGGTTCGCCTTTATGTTTAACCAAATGTAGACTTAGGTCTACCGGTGTTTTAATCGAATTTTCATCATATATATGAAACTTCTTAAGTACAATCTCAATATAGTGAGATTGAGATAGAACAAGTCCCTCGGGTGTTTTGAGGATTTTAATTCCTAATATTACATCTGCAATACCCATATATTTCATGTCAAAATGCTATGTCAACATTTTCTTGGTATTTGTGATGATATCACAATTACTACCCATAATTAGGATATAAATTACTACCCATAATTAGCATATCATAACATATAGACATACGATTACATATGTGTTCGGTGTGGCTTTAATATAAACACAATTATCACACTCGTTAATCTTAAAACCATTTGACAACATAGTTTTCTCAAATTTTACATGTCATTGCTTTAGTCCATATAACGACTTAACGAGCCTACACACATTTTTCTCTTGTCCAGGAACAATGAACCCTTCGAGTTGTTCCATGTAAATTCCTAGTTCTAGCTCATCGTTTAAGAAAGCTGTTTTGACATCCATCCGATAGATTTCCAAATTATGCGATGCTGCGATTGCAATTAATACTCTAATTGATGTCATCCTTGTCAAAGGCGAGTATGTATCGAAAAAATCAAGGCCTTCTTTTTATTTAAATCTTTTAGCTACCAATCTAGCCTTATATTTATCAACTGTTCCATAGTCATTAATTTTCTTTCAAAAATCCATTTACAACCTAATGGTTTGTTACCAGGTGGGAGATCTACCAACTCCCAGGTATGATTTTGCATAAAAGAATCAATTTTACTATTGATAACCTCTTTCCAGAATGGAGTTTCTGGACTAGACATTGCTTCATTGAATGTCCTAGGTTCATTTTCTAACAAATAAGTTAAAAAATCTGGAACAAAAGATATAGACGTTTTGGTCCTTTTGCTACATTTTGGTTCTTCATCACTTTGATGATTACTAATTGCAGTATCATAAGTTCGTTCTTGTGAACTTATCTCTTTCCTTTCCTTACAAGGAAATGTGTCCTCAAAAAATACGGCATTCTTAGATTCAATGATAGTATTTTCATGTAAATCCGGAATGTCCGACTTATGTATGAGGAACCGATAAACGCTATTGTTATTAGCATATTCAATGAATATGTAATCAATGGTTATATGCCTATTTTAACTTGTTTAGGCTTTGGTATTTCTATCTTTACCAAACATCCCTACACTTTTAAGTATTTGTACGAAGGTTTATAACACTTCCATAATTCATAAGGAGTTTTGTTCCTTATTTTGTATAGTAATTTATTTAGAATGTGGTTATGTGACAAATTGCTTCTCCCATAAATTTTGAGGTAAACCAGAACTAATCAACATAGCATTCATAATTTCTTTAAGCGTGCGGTTTTTACGTTCCACAATTCCATTGGATTGAGGTGAGTAAGGAGCCGTTGTTTGATGAATAATGCCTTGTTGAGAACAATATTCTTCAAACGACGCTCCATATTCTCCACCTCTATCACTTCGAACAATTTTTATTGTTTTGCTAAGTTGATTTTCAACTTCATTCTTATAGTGTTTAAACACTTCCAAAGCCTCATCTTTGCTTCTTAACAAATATACATAACAATATCGAGTGCAATCGTCAATGAAGGTAATGAAATACTTTTTCC
>CAIGRQ010320735.1:0-16221 GCA_903798375.1 Fraxinus sp. D2006-0159
TTTTATGAAATATGTTATTAAAACTAATTGTTAATTTTGATTTAGATTAAAATTTAAATATCAATATACCAAGCATGATTTATTTTTTTATTTTTTTTAAAAAAAATAAAAAACTCAAAAGTTTTGGGGGCACGTGGCCCCCCGACCCCCCTAGGTCCGCCCATGTCTCTAGACAAGAGAAGTGATTAGTATAGGATTTGGATTTTATATTTCATTCTGATGATTAAGTCATATTTCAATAATTATCTAGATTTTCAAAATCTATTGCGGTGTCCTAACTTGCTGGAAGAAGTAGTAGTAGGGTTTAAACTAGAGCATAATAATGTGCATTTGATTGTCAATATTTTTCATAAAAAATGTGTTTTTTTCACCTAATTTCTTATTTTTGTTCTATTTGACTCATAATTTTTTCTACAGAAAATTGTTTCCTACTTTTGGTCACATGATCATATTTTTCTTAAAAACAAGGAAAATATTTTATTCAGGGAGTAGTGATTTTTATTTTCCAGATAATTCACTCTCTTTCTCTCTCTAATCTATCCCTCCTCTCTCATCTACACACCAATAAAAAAATGAACAAGTATAATATTTTCTAAGTTGAAAACTAAATCAATCAAACACATTTAATTAATAATTTTCATACAAATAATTTATAAACAATTAAATTGCATAGAATTTATTTTTTTCTAAGCAAATTTCATGCTCACAGTCAAACACATCCTTAAAGTTATTTTAAACACGTTGATATTTAGATGTGATGGTACGAATATAAATCACAAAACTAGATAGAATCTAGCATTAATTAAAGAAGTTCTAAAAAGCCATTGTCTTTGCTATTCTTGACATGAGCATGTTGTTGAT
Organism: Fraxinus sp. D2006-0159; assembly: GCA_903798375.1. Lineage (NCBI taxonomy): Eukaryota > Viridiplantae > Streptophyta > Magnoliopsida > Lamiales > Oleaceae > Fraxinus > Fraxinus sp. D2006-0159. The sequence goes on from CAIGRQ010320735.1 coordinate 862, forward strand.
TAGATAGGCAATTACTTTTTTTTCTTAACATCAAGAAAACTCATTTGTATCTGTTAGACACTCTTTGAATGATTAAAACTCAGTTATTAAGAAAAGTCACATTGCTAAAATGATGGTAACAATGTTGTGTTTGTCTCATTCTTTATGCTATTAAGATAAAGATTACTCAAAACTTGTCTTACGATATGATTGGTTAAAAAATAAAACTTCGCTACGTTTAGAATCCTCATTAAAATCGTCTTCCTTGAGTATTTATAAAAGTCCTATTCAGAATGGTACGTGAGATGAAATTCATCCAAAAAAATATCATCGTAAGATTACTTTGTCATAGAGAAAAAAAGACTTATCGTCATTGCCTTTGATATATAATTACCTGTAAAAAATGCTCGAGGTTAGCAAATACATTAAAGTTTATATATCGAAAGTTCATACGATCACCTGATATAAAGAAATATGACTTGTTTAATAAAGTGGATTATACCATACAATAACTCGTCTAAATTGATATACAAACACGTAATATAATAACGTTAAATAAAAATATTGTCTCTCATGTGCATCCCCTAATCTCGTGCTTGGATCCCTAATCAACATCCTTATAAGATAATTTAAGTAAAATAATATCAATTCCATACCAAAGTCACAACAAGCGACATGTGGATCAAACAAATCAAAAAGTTAGCCTTCTGTCACGCGACATCACGTGATTACTGGTTTTATTTATTAAGCTCTTGTTTGGTAAAAATTAAATTCTAAATTTTAATTTAAGTCAAAATTAACAATTAATTTGAACTACATATTTTATGGGTCTCACAAATTTTCAACAATATATTTTATCAATTTCTATTAAAATTTATTAAAAATCTGATTTTAATTTCCAGTCCCCACCAATGGGCCAAGAGAAAACCGTAAGTCCTAAGGCTCGTTCGGTAGAGATTAAAATTGAAAAATTAGTCATTATTGCTGACTTTTATTAGACACGTGGAATCCATTAACTGCTATATTTTCAATTTTAATTGGATTTTAATCCCTACCGAACGGGACCCTATTATATAATGAAGTTCTTATTTTATGGGTTAATTATAAGTCAAATTAGCACCCCATTTTCTCAGAAATAATAAAATTTTGTGCAGGTTTTTCCAGTGCAAATCTTGAGGTATTTATGTACCAAAATATGATTTCTAATGGTGTCATAGATCTGTCTTGCTATGGATCAAGAATAAGATGTATTTATTCTGTGGTCTGCTGATTTAGATCTAGATCCAAACTTGAATTGTGACAAGTAATTTTAATTAGAATTTTGCTATTTGTACATCAGGATTGATACTCGGGTATACAGCTCCCTCACAATAGAGGGGTCCACGATTTTTTTTTATTGGTCGTGAGTCCCCCCTCTATTGTGAGGGGGCGTACAAATAGCAAACCCTTTTAATTATTCTGTACGATATTCCCCAAAAAGAATTAGCCTTCTGTACGAGGAGGAGGTTTATTTTTTATTTATATCTTTATTGATAAACGGAAGCTTAAAACAGCTTTGCTGCCTTGGAATTATATTGAAATATTTAAATAGTTAGCATGCAGTTGTTTTTCAAGTGATGAGGAAATTGAATTTTTATATCTTCTACCTTTTTTTTCTTTATAGCACATACAATTTTTTTTTCTTTTTAGTTCAAAATATTTGAATAACGAATTTCCTCTGTCAACAATTGATGTATTTTGGTTAATTGTAACTTCATTTCTAGTCTTCAAAAAACAATTTAACATAGAATATAAATTATAGATTTTGCTAAGAGAAATAATTTTACTCTAATATCTCAAACTTAGCCTTCGTCGGGCAAATTTTTTTAATTGATTTATAAAGAGGAATAGTAGCGTGTTTTGCAAAATGTGACAATAGTAATGAACAATAGTTACAAATATATGATTGAAATTAATGTTTGATTTTGATTAAACTTATAAGTTATGTGTACATCCAATAGTACAAATCTCTATAATAAAGACATGGAATTTGGACCAAGATCCAAATTAGGGACCAATCTTTTTAGGAGGTATTATCCAAGAAAAAGACCATTCACTTCGTGGATTAAGAACGACAAAATTCGATAAATTTGTAAATGGTTTATAAATGGGAATTTTGAGACGAATAGTAGTTTTCAGCGAAATGTGTGGATAATAATGAATGATTATGATTTATAAATTTGTGGTTGAAGTTAATTTTTGATTTTGACTTTATATTTGAACTAATTTATATAAATTGTATCTAAACGATGACTTCTGGATTAAAAACAATAAATAAAATTAAAATTGAATTTCGAAATGACTTTTTAATTACTAGAAAAATAGAACCCACCTTCCTAACCCGGTGACAAATTTCACCTGTCGAACGTCTATTAACAAAACGTTATAAATATATAAAATACAAATAAACGTTTTTTTTTTTTTTTTACTCGTTAGTTACCCAAGAAAAAACACAACTGAAGACAAGGCCCAGCGCATACTCCTCGAAAGCAATGGGCTGAAAATGATAGAAGAGCAAAAATTCAAAAATTATATCTATAAATAAATCCCAATAAAAATAAAAAGATTAACGGATGTAAAGGTCACATGCACAGTGATAAAAGTTGATACTAAAAAATTTCCAGTGCCTACTCACCAGTCACTCACTTGTCTATACCTTTCTCATTCTAAGCCATTTCTCTGTGTACAAAAAAAAAAATACAAAAAATTAGCCATCTAAAATTCCATTTCTCTCTGCAAAAAAATAATGGCTTAGCTGTTCTTGGATCCGGAGATTCTGGTTTCTTTAAACTTATTATATAAACCCTAACTTAATCCATAGCCCACAAGACATGATTTTGTATTTCTCCCATTTGTTTCTCCCTAGGCTCAAATCTTCTTCCTATTATCCGTGTTTGCAGACATTGGAGTTTGTAGCATAGGTCTAATGCCTGTTAATCCATGGACCCTTTTCTTGGCTTTCTCTTTTTTCGTTTTATCACCTCCTGTTTCGGGTTTGAATCCACAGGGAGAAGCGCTTCTCGCGTGGAAGAGATCGTTGAATGGATCCCTCGAGGCGTTAAGCAATTGGGATCCTACGGATGATACCTCTTGTGAATGGTTCGGGTTGACTTGCAACTTGAATGAAGAAGTTGTGGAGCTGAATTTGAATTACATGGACTTACTTGGAAAAGTACCGAGTAATTTCAGTTCATTGGCGTCGTTGAAGAAGCTAGTCTTGTCCGGGACAAACCTGTCGGGATCAATCCCAAAGGAGATTGGAACTCTTCAAGAATTGGTGTACTTGGATTTGAGTGACAATGCCTTGACAGGTGAAATTCCAGGTGAGATTTGTCACTTGCCTAAGCTTGAACAACTTGTTTTGAACATGAATCGACTTGAAGGATCCATTCCAGCTGCAATTGGGAATTTAACGTCCCTTATGTCATTGATTATCTACGATAATCAACTCAGTGGACTGATTCCAAGCAGCATTGGAAGCCTGAAAAGGCTTGAAGTTATTAGAGCTGGAGGCAACAAAAACCTGGCAGGCTCAATCCCACAAGAAATTGGCAATTGTACCAATTTGATCATGTTGGGCCTGGCAGAAACCAGCATTTCAGGGTTCCTCCCTCCGTCCCTCGGCCTCCTGGAAAAACTCAAGACTATTGCTGTCTACACAACTCTTCTCTCCGGCCAAATGCCACCTGAATTAGGCGCCTGCACCGCCCTGGAAAACATCTACCTCTATGAAAACTCCCTCTCTGGCTCAATCCCGACATATCTTGGCAACCTTCGTAATCTGCAAAACCTCCTTCTCTGGCAAAATAATTTGGTGGGCTCCATTCCTCCCGAGCTTGGAAACTGCCATCAACTACTCGTAATTGATATTTCCATGAATTCATTAACTGGCAGCATCCCGGAAAGTTTTGGGAACCTTGCCTTATTGGAAGAGCTGCAGCTGAGTGTAAACCAAGTATCTGGCAAAATTCCCGCACTACTTGGGAACTGCACGGCCCTCACTCACATCGAACTCGACAACAATCAAATCACAGGTACTATTCCATCAGAATTTGGGAATCTGCCAAATCTGACGCTGTTATTCTTATGGCAAAATCGGTTAGAGGGAAATATTCCGCCATCTTTATCTGCGTGTCATAAATTGGAGGCGATTGATATGTCACAGAATGCATTGACAGGTCCAATTCCAAAAGGTATTTTTGAATTGCAGAAACTGAACAAGCTTTTATTATTATCTAACAATCTTTCTGGAACCATACCACCGGAAATCGGGAACTGCTCGTCCTTGATACGATTCCGGGCCTGTAATAATATGCTTACAGGGCCAGTTCCGCCGGAAATCGGGAGGTTGAAGAATATAAATTTCTTGGATCTGGGTTCTAACCGGTTAACCGGAATTATACCAATGGAGATCGCTGGATGCCAAAATCTGACGTTTCTTGATCTGCATTCAAATTCTCTCTCTGGACAGTTGCCTGGGAATCTGAACCAGCTTGCCACTCTCGAGTTCCTTGATGTATCTGAAAATTTCATTGAAGGTACGTTGAATCTGAGTCTTGGCTCATTGAGTTCATTGACAAAACTTATTCTCAGGAAGAACAGGCTATCTGGTTCAATCCCGAGCCAACTCGGTTCATGTTCCCGGCTTCAGTTACTTGATTTAAGTAGCAATAGGCTTGAGGGACAGATTCCGGCGAGTTTGGGGAAGATTCCGGCCTTGGAAATTGCTCTAAATTTGAGCTGGAATAAACTTTCCGGTGAGATCCCGTCGGAGTTTACCGCATTGGATAAGCTTGGAGTTTTGGACCTTTCTTACAACCAGCTATCTGGGGACCTCCATTATCTGACCGAACTTCAAAATCTCGTGGTGCTGAATGTGTCACACAATCAGTTATCGGGACATGTGCCCGACACGTCATTCTTTGCCAAGCTGCCACTTAGCGTCCTAGCTGGCAATCCCGACCTGTGCTTTTCCGGTAACGAGTGCTCTGCCAAAGAGGGTGAAGCGGCTAAGCACGGCAAGACTGCGAGAGTGGCAATGGTGGTGTTGCTCTCTACTGCATGTGTCCTACTATTTGCTGCACTCTACATTATTGTCGGAGGCAAAATGCTGGTATGTGGGGCCCACAATTCTGATTTGGACAGCGACGGCGATGTGGAGTTGGGTCCACCATGGGAGGTCACGGTGTACCAAAAGCTCGATTTGTCAATTGTTGATGTAATCAAGTGCTTGACAGCAGTCAATGTGATTGGTTGTGGGAGATCGGGCATAGTTTATCGAGCAAACATTTCATCGGGATTAGTTATAGCTGTCAAAAGATTCCGAACATCAGAAACGTGCTCCGTGTCGACATTTTCGTCGGAGATTATGACGTTGGCACGCATTAGACACAGGAACATTGTTAGACTATTGGGTTGGGCAGCTAACCGGAAGACTAAGCTATTGTTCTATGACTACATGCCTAATGGTACATTAGGTTCATTGTTGCATGAGGGATGTGCAAGTGTAGTCGAGTGGGAAACTCGTTTCAAGATCGCTTTAGGAGTGGCCGAGGGCTTGGCCTACTTACACCACGACTGTGTGCCCCCGATCCTCCACCGAGATGTCAAGGCGCACAACATACTCTTAGGGGATCGGTATGAACCATATTTAGCTGATTTTGGGCTTGCCAAGCTTGTCGGGGAAGAAAATACTTCATTTTCAGCGAGTCCTCAATTTGCTGGATCATATGGCTACTTCGCTCCAGGTAAGTTTTCATTAACTATACAACTTCGGTTTCTTGTCTAAATCCATGTTCACGTCTGACATGAAATGACTAAGATTTGATTCTTTTGGTTGTAGAATATGCTTGCATGCTAAAAATTACCGAGAAGAGCGATGTCTATAGTTATGGAGTCGTGCTGCTAGAAATCATAACCGGGAAGAAACCAGTTGATCCGTCATTCCCTGATGGACAACACGTGATTCAATGGGTTCGGGATCACCTAAAGAGCAAAAAGAACCCTGTCAATATCATTGATCAAAAGCTTCAAGGCAATCCAGACACACAAATTCAAGAAATGCTCCAAGGCCTCGGAATAGCTATACTCTGCACCAGTAACCGGGTAGAGGATCGCCCTACAATGAAAGATGTCGTGGCTTTATTGAAGGAAATCCAGCACGAGCATGCACCAGCAGGTGAATCCCACAAAACAGCCAGCAAATCATCAAAAATCTCTGAAGTTTCATCGAATTCATCCACACATGTGACCCCAGCTCAGTTGCTCATTCAAGGGTCGTCTAATTACTCGCTCACTTACTCCTCTTCCTCGGCAAGTTACAATACAAGACATCAATAATGTGTGTAATGTAACATTACTCTTTAGGAGTGGAACAGCATTGTAAAAAGTACTTGTAAGTGTTTAGGTTAAGCTGAGTATATAGCAACCTAACAAAATTAGTTCTTTCAAGTGGATGAGGTTGTGTTTTAATTACAACAATCCAACTCTTCTATTGCCTAAGCATTTGTTCAACATATGCTATCATTAGTTCTTGTATGAAAACTCAATTGTTTTCTTAACCACGTCGCTGATATATATACAGTAAGTCTTTATGCTTTTCTTTCACTCGAATGAATAAACAAAATTAAGTGATTTAATAATTGATGTGAACCTTCCAACATAATCTAACATGAACGAGATTCTTTCTTAAGCCAATCTTATTCGAAGAAGAAAATATTTCCAAAAAATTCAATTCACAATTAATGCTTTGTAGCTGAAATACATGTGCCTCTAACAATCCACCCTGGCACCCCATATTGCAAGTCAGTACAAAAACTTACATCTGAAAAGACTAGTCCATGTGCATGAATGAAGGATAACCAACCTTTTATAGGTTGTTTTGTGCACAAGTTCTTTTCTATCATTTCATATGAAAAGGGACCCCAAGATGATGTCTTAATGGGGCATTTGTACCCTCGTTCTCTCTTCTCAAAACTGTTAAGGATTTCGAAGATGATCTCTCTCTCTCTCTCTCTCTCTCTCTCTCTCTCTATTTGAGGTTGAGGGAGAAGTTTACATGTGGTTGTCTGTCGGGGTGGGGGCGGACCATAATAAAAGAAATTTGGACTCTAGCCAAGTCTCAAGTTCGTCCCCTTTTTTCTTTTCTTCAACTTCATTATTATATTGATTCAATTTATTTATTTATTACTTGATATATAGAAATGTTAAGCTAATTATAAATTTTAGTCCACCTATAAGTTCAATTCCGATCGATTGTGGGGGAGGGGACGGGAATGACAGAATGATTGATTGAAGGCGTGAACAAATCAACATCTCCCTCACCCCATTGTATGTCACATTTCTTGTTTCATAATGATGCAAGGACGAGAAGAAACTTCTTGCATTTCATGTAAAGGTGGAGGACCCCCACCACATAACAAAGGTGCGTACAAACTAGTACCTATAAAAAAATGCTGAACTTATCTATTTGGTCATGTAAGATTTTTTGTTGTTTAAAATCTAATGACTAAATGCATGGGTGTAGTATTGCATGTCGAACTTAATTTTTAACCATATATTTTATTGGACTCACTAATTTTCATCAACTTTTAGAAAACGTCACACGGTTCCTAAAATCGAGAGATAGTAAGTGGGTGATATCCGATAAAAATTTTCCGGGCCCGCTTTGCTTTTTACGCACGATTGGTCCTAAAAGAATTCAGCCAGTACATGCACCGTGTTTTAGGGCAAGACATGAAGGTCCGTTATTGCATAGTGCAGATGGTACAATACTGTTATGGTACAAAATATTGGTTTGGCCTCACGTGAGGGACATACGTTTAGTCCTTTTTAAGTGTAAATGGAAGCCCACATGCCTAAGACTGGAACTACTGCTTTTTGATGCTATAATATTTGCAAAGAGACAACAAAGTATGTGCAAAAGATTCCCAACTTGGATTACAATGACATTATCCCACTCAAATTCAAAGGGTGAATTGATGCCCACGTGCCTCCTCTTACCAAAAAATTTTGTTTCATACTCGAGTCGTTTCGTATCGTTTTATGTGATTCGTGTTTTAGTGCTTGTTGGTCAAGTTTATGATGGCCCAAAATTGCGGTTCGACTGAATTAAAATTGATTGTGCAGCTATAATGAAAAACTAAAGATCAATTTGTAGAGAAATTTTCGAGATTTGTTTGCAAGTGGGGAGGAAACGAGGAAAAAGCTGAATTCTTTATTGCACCAGCTTTACAAAAAAGTTCACTGAAATTCAGAAATTGGAAGTCTCTTTACATAAGCCCTGAATTTTGTCTACTTTTTTGGGTCTGTTCTGCATGCAAAAATGGTTAACTATGAACTTTTAGAGAGAGGCTACACTTACAGGGGCCTGCTTCTCAGGACCCTGCCAGGTTACACACATGGGTGGTGGGGGCCATAATTTTTTTTAATGCATTGGATGGGGCCCTGCTACAGTGAGGGCCTGTAAGGCCCCTGTGAAATTAAGCCCTGCGTACAGGGCTTAATTTGAACTTTTAATGTGTGGAAATATTGTCCAAACTTGTCCAAGTCGGTGGACCTTGCACGGTTAAAGAAGAGAACAATTTACAATTCTTGAATTCAGTATACTTTTAATTAAAAGCGTGACAGAAAACTTATAAATGAATAGAAGTGAGACTCAAATCAAGACGAACTTTGTAAAAGACTATCATATTAGCTCATATAACATTTACCAAAATACTCAAGATATACATATTTAAGTTTTAAGAACTTATGGAGTTCGCACGATAGATTACACTCATTACATTATTAAACACGAAAATTTATTTATTTATTTTTATCATATTACAGTCTTCAACTATACAAATCATCGTCGCCACCAGCTGCAGTGGCAGAAGAAAACGGGTCTGAAGCTCCAGCAGCAGGTGCATTCTCAGCGTGATCTGCAAACCGGAACTCAGATCCAAATCCGCGAGATTGTTGTAGAGTCTGGGAAAAGAGCTGATACTTCCTAATGTCAGCATCACTCACGCTTCTTCGAGCATATTTCATCGACTCCTCGAAGTGCGTCGGCTTGATCTCGGAGACATCATCAAAATTGTCTTCTTCCATTGCTTCGGGGTTCCCCATCCTCCTCCTTTCCCTCTCGATATCCTGTCATTTCAATGTATCAAATAAATAAATAAATCAAGAAGAGCAGCAATCAGACTATATCCCAATTACTCTTTTAAGGAACTAGGCCCTTATCCAAATTAGGGGATTAAAAACGACATCAGAAAGAGGCAAAAACACTCACATATACTATATCCAATCGATGTATAATTTTTCATTATATTAACAAACTCCTCCCAAAATCATTTATATAATATTAGTAAGAATATTGTGGTAACCTTATGACTACACATTATAGCCAACACAGAGGTTAGCAAGGCAGTTGAAAGGATAAGTGAACTCTCCGACTAGGCTCAACAGTTGAACAATTACCAGAACAGATCTTGTTGGTTATTTATGGTGACCACAGTGCAAAGAACCTACATATTTATGAGTTGATACTGACAAGAATCAAGCCCCAACTCCAGTCGACAAAACATATGGATTTTTGGGAAAACGAGTGGGAGCAAGGGGAGAAACAGACACAACAAAGGAGATTTTTAAGGACAAAGTACTTCGTGATGCTTAACCATGAACATAAGTAGGACAATCTGATGTCATTTCACTTCAGTATTCTTGTCTATCTTCTGTGTTATTGAATTATTAAGCAAACAAAAATTGAATCAATACAGGCCAAAAAACCCGCCTAGTCTTCAATGATGTTTTTTAAAAAAAAAACTGAGGGTGCTTCATGCCATACTTTGATACTACCATTGAGATTACAAGCCAGAATGTAAACAGATGCCATGATGAAAAAATAATTACCTGTTCAATATTTTCTCTAATTGCATACTTGCATGCACGCTGACAAATTTCCGTTACGTCAGCACCACTAAACCCACGAGTGTACCTAGCAAGGGCAGCTAGATCAACATCCTTTGATAATGGGGACTTCCGTAAACACGTTTTGAATATCTGAAGACGGGACACATCGTCTGGAAGTGGGATATAAATCAACTGATCCAGACGTCCTGGCCGGAGTAAGGCTGGATCAATGATATCCGGCCTGTTTGTTGCTCCTATGATAAAAACAGTTTTCTTTGCAGTCATTCCATCCATCTCTGTTAATAGTTGATTAAGAACTCTATCTGCAGCACCACCACCATCTCCTACCGATCTACCTCGCTGGAAAAGGGGACAAAGGGAAACAGAACATAAGGATTGAACTGACAACTCCATGGACATAATATAGTGGGATTAAAATAAAACTTCATTTTGTTCCAAGCTGGTCGATGAACTAAACTTAAATATTTGTTACAATTCGTTCATATACTGTCTAAGTCCATTGGTTTGGCTAACAGAAGCTGACATAGCATTCTAGCTACCAGCCTAGTTGGCAGATAAGTAGTCTGCCATGTCACTCTTCCGGATATGGACACAGGGACTAACTTAATTAAAAATTAATTTACAGTCAGCAACTTGAAGCGAAGTGAAGTTCATTGACCAACGTGGATTTTTGCTATAGAGAAAACATAACTCGGTGCATTTCACAGAGTTCAGACAGTCTTTAAAATATACCTGAGTGGCAATTGAATCGAGTTCATCAAAGAAAAGCACACAAGGCGCAGATTGCCTTGCCTTGTCAAATATTTCACGAACATTTGCCTCACTTTCTCCAAACCACATAGTCAGTAACTCGGGTCCCTTAACACTAATGAAATTGGCTTGACACTCGTTAGCAATGGCTTTGGCAAGCAAGGTTTTGCCACAACCAGGAGGTCCATAGAAGAGAACCCCTTTAGAGGGTGACATGCCAAACTTCTCGAATTTCTCTGGATGCTCCACTGGATACTGGACAGTCTGTGACAAGCCAGTTTTTTTAATTCAATCAGAATTAATTATGAGCAAAATCAAACTACAAACCACGTACAAGCTTGAGACTTGAGAGGAAGTGACGAATAAATATTAAAAGAAACTCTGAGAACTCAAAATGAAATAATTAAACTACCACTACACAAGATTCAAAAATTTAATATGTGAAACATCTAATGGAAGAAACTAAACTTTCAAGTCTTGAACTGATTTGGACAAAACGAACCACAATTTTCCATACCTCTTGAAGTTCGCGTTTCACATTTTCCAACCCACCAATATCATCCCAGGACACATTAGGAACCTCCACAACCTGCCATCCAGTAGAATCAATGCTTATAAATTTTAAGTGGCATGAAAATGAATTTATTCAAGAAGAAGAAGAAGAAGATGATGATGATGATGAGAAAGTATTCCGTCTTACTAATGTAAAAACAAAGAACTCTCAGGCTTTAAGGGACTTCTAATACAATATAAGTCTAAGAAAATTCAATGAACATACAGTTTCACGTAATGCCGATGGGTTTGAGGCACCCAATGCAGTTTGGAAGTGTTCATTTGTCACGGCCATTGAATTTAACACTTCAGCATCAATCGTCTCATCTTCCAAATCAATTACGTCCATTTTCTCTCTAATGCACTGAAGAGCAGCTTCAGTGCAAAGAGCAGCAAGATCGGAACCAACATAACCGTGGGTATCCTTTGCAACTCTTTCAAGGTCAACCTGAAAATTATTAACAAATTTATAGCCATGGAGTTGAGATAAGATATAAATAGAGTATATAAAAAAACTCACATCTTCAGCAAGTTTCATATTTTTGGTATGAATTCGAACAACCTCCAATCTCCCAACTTCATCTGGCACACCAATGTCAATCTCTCGATCAAATCTCCCGAATCTACGGAGAGCAGGATCAATGCTATTTGGCCTGTTGGTGGCACCCATTACAATGACATGAGCCCGAGATTTTAAGCCATCCATTAAAGTAAGAAGCTGGGAAACTATACGCCTCTCCACTTCGCCATGCGTTTTTTCCCTCTTTGGAGCAATAGAATCTAACTCGTCGATGAATATGATCGATGGTGCATTCTTCTCGGCTTCCTCGAATGCCTTCCTCAAGTTACTTTCACTCTCTCCAGCCATTTTTGACATTATTTCAGGCCCATTGATCAAGAAGAAAAATGCACCAGTTTCATTAGCGACAGCTCGTGCAATCAGGGTTTTCCCTGATCCAGGAGGCCCATACAGCAAAATGCCTTTCGGTGGTTTCACACCGATAGACTTAAAGAGCTGTGGGTGCCTCAGAGGAAGCTCAACTAGCTCACGAATCTGAGCCATTTGCTTTCGTACACCACCAACGTCATCATACCCAACTTCATTCAATTTTTCCTCTTCTTCACGTCTTATTGGTTCTCCATCACAAAATATCTCAGTATCCGGTGCAACAATGCAGTACTCACCAGGATCTGTTTCAACTACTTTAAATTCAACACTTCGCATGCCACCTCTAACTTGAAAAAGATCACCCTTCCTCGCAGGACGATAAGCATCCATGAAGTATGCTGGCATGTGGGAAAGATGTGATGAAATATATTAAAAACAATGAGAAGATACTCCCAATGCAAACACCAAAAAGCTTTTAAAACAGTTTTAGTTAACAAACTTTTAGCGGAACTTGATAATGATCACTAAATTTCATTATGGTCTAAGTGGTCAATAAGCTTAAATGTTCATTAAAGATTAATCATTTCCATCTATGTCCGTCAACTTGGTTATCGTGACAGCCTAGTTGGGAGCTTAGTTGACAATAACCATTTTTCGTTGGTCAAACTAAAGAAAATGGATCGAGTGACCAAATCATAACAAAATCCAAGTTCAATGACCACCTCGAAACAAGATGAAATTTAACGACCACCGGTAAATTTAACGAAAAATGTTAACGGTGGACTTACGCTTCAAGTAGACGTCAAAAAGGTTGCCTGTGAGACCCTCAACTGAGTCGTCAAAGGGAAGGATATGCACACTTTTTCCATACTTGACATCAGGGCACTGGTGTATTGATACTACATCTCCAAGATGCACCCTAAGGTTAGCTCGAACGACTTTATTCATTTTTATTTTTGATTCTTCACATTGCTCATCAGCAAGAAGTATACAAACTGTGTCCTTCCGTCTCTTTCCCTGTACCAGATGCAGATTGAGTAAACTCCACAAAATAAAAGGCAAAGCCAATTTTTTAAAAAATACCTTGATCAAAATAGTGTCTCCTCGAAAGAGACTAAGTGCTTCCATGTTAGCAGGATTCATCGAGACCGCTGAATTGTCATCATTAACGGCCTCGTCTACAACAAGCCGATTAGGGGCCTTTTTCCGCTCCAAAATTGCCATAGAATAGTCTTTCGTTTTCCTAGATTTTAATAAACAAAATTTAACATAAGATTCTTGACATTAAGATTAACAAAAGTTGGAACATATAAATATAAACAAGTAAATTACAGAGTAACATGAATTTCAATTACCAAACAAATACAGAAAGTTAACCAAAAAAGAACATTTTTTTTATAAAAGCAATCACAAAACAAAACTACAAATCAGTTTCTTTAGGGACAAAAACGCAGAGCGAAAGGTGCTTAAAATTCTAATAAAAGTAGTCACAAAGATTTAATTTTTAGAAAAGTAAGCACCGAGTATAAAAAGTAATTCTAAAATTTAATTTAAACGTAGCAAAAAAATAACTTTTTGAAGCTTATGAAATCAAACTTAAGGTCCATAAATATCAAACAGCAACATATGAATTCAAGGTATGAAAAAACGTACGAGTCGGAAGAGGTTGCGTCCGCCATGGTTTTAAACTTCAAAAAATCAAGGATTAAAACTTAAAATTCCGAGTACCTGACTAAGTTTATTCAGAGAGATGAGAGTGCGTCAGTGCGAGTGCTTATGTTAGAAGGAGAAAGGAGGGGATTGGACGAAACCGACTCCAAGTCAAACTAGAGACAAACTTACCTTAGACGATTAGGATGACTGTTTTTTAGGATATATCTTTTTCTTCAAGATATTTCCAAAAAACGACCAAACATGTCAATAATATTTCTAATATTAAATTAAAATTAGAAACAAATAAATAATAATGAAACTATTCAAACATGGGTAAGATAGAAATTATGTATATGTAACTCTTACTTGTTGATGATTTTTTTTTTTGCTTCACACGTCGTATATAAAGAAATCGAGATACAACGTAGTGAAATAATACAATTTGATTAAATTTTGATCATTAGATTATTTTTTGTTGTTAGCAATGTAGCCTCAGAGTTTCTCTCAATCGCTGAATTTTAAAAATTATAGGACTCATATTAGATAAATTATAATCATTGAACTTTAATTTACTTCAAATTTGTCATTAAAATTTACAAATATTTCATTCAGACTTCTGGGTGTGTTTGAGCCACGTTATTTTGGAATAATGTATTTTGAAATAGTAGATTGATGGAGAATGTGTGGTTGAAAAAGAAGGAAATGTTTTGATGTGATAAAAAATATTATTTTATTAAAGAATATGTGGTTGAAAATGAGTGGAAGAATGTGAATGAAAATTTTAATGTGTAACAAACAGATGAATTTGATGTCCAACTTATATATCCGAAATTCATAGGTTTTTGTGTGTCAAGTCAACAAACTTGTAGGATTTTCAGTTAAATCCTACAACTTGGTACATAGACACGTGGAATATTCAATTAAAAAAATAAATGCCAAAGTGAGTTGATGGTCTGAATGAAGTGTTAAAAGTTCGATGATGGGTTTGAAGTAAACTAAAGTCTATTGACCAATGTGGCACACCTACAAAGTTTAATGACCGTAAATGAAATTAATCCAACAATTCGTGGCACTACGCACTAAAAATTAAAGGGAAAACTTCAATACTACCCCATAATGTGTTACTTGAATGAATAATACCATTTAGTACCAGCCTACGCGGCATGTAAGTTGTATTGAATAATAAATTTAATTAAAATGTGTTGTTATGAAATTCATTTAAAATTTATCATGTATTTATCCTCAATTTGTTTGACATTAATTTCAAATACGAACGAGTTTTTTTTTTACTTTTTTTTTCAAAATGTGGGCTCCACCATCACACAATATGGTCAAAAAAAGATAGCTTCAACGGTCACAATTTTTCTAAAATACATTTTTTCAAAATAATGTGCCTCAAATACACAATTAATATAAAAAAGGTTGAACCCCAACCTTGAGAGCCCCCCACCGACCCTGCCCTGGACCATCGCGGAGGAGGTAAATCGCAGAATGTGCCTCTCAGGAGCCAGGGTGGAGAGCTTATGGATAGGGTTGGGCTATTAACCTTATGGTAACTCTCGCTTGCAATAAAGCCAATTCCA
>CAIGRQ010320859.1:0-27330 GCA_903798375.1 Fraxinus sp. D2006-0159
AAGTCATATCCCATGTAAATTTTCAGATGCAAAATTACACGGAGTATGATTTTTTTGGACGTAAATTTACGATTGTAAAATTTCTCTCAACTTCTTTGCAAGTTCGAATGTGCCCCCAACTTAAAGTTCTACGTCTGTCCTTGGTTGTTTTTAAACTTATTTGAATAACTTTATGAAAGCGTTTGAATAACTTTATAAAAGTGTTTATGCGATTAGAAAAGCTTTTAAGAAATTAATCCAAGTCAATGAATTCTTCTACGAAAAGAAAAAACAGAAGAGCGAAACAAATAGGTCTATAGAAACATGCTTTCTAGGAAAGCAGCTAAAATGTTGTGTGTGTATAATTATAGAACAAGAAATGTTATGTATAATTATTATGCCAATCGAAAAGTTTCCTAATAACATGCAACTTATGTACTGCAGACAAGGAGAATTACAGTAAATATGGGTACCCATTCATCAGAGAAGCAAGTTCATTCTCATCACCGCCTGGTGGTAGCAGAGGGGCCTACGACTATATTATAATAGGCGGTGGCACCGCCGGGTGCCCCTTGGCCGCCACCCTTTCACAAAATTTCAGAGTTTTATTATTGGAAAGAGGTGGAACTCCTTTTGGTAATGTTAATGTGTCATTCATGCAAAACTTCCTCGTCTCATTAGCTGACGATTCACCAAGTTCAGCATCACAAGTTTTCATTTCCACCGATGGAGTTTTTAATTCGAGAGCTAGAATCTTGGGCGGAGGTACTTGCATTAATGGTGGATTTTACACCAGAGCAAGCTCAAGGTAGAATTGCCAAGAGTCCCCGCAATAATTTTATCTCTTGGTTCTTCTTTAATTCTTTTGAGGCATATAGAAGTGTCAACCGGATGGAAACTAGGGATCGGCAATGGAGTTAGCCCAAGGTGGACTATTCCAATTTTGCTCCGATTTGGTTTTTTCGGGAGGCAATATGAAACGAAACGAGATGTGATTTAAATATCTCGTTTTATCGACCATTTATCTAATTATTTAACTTTCAAAAGATTTGGAGAAAGGCAATGCGAGGCAGGCCCCAGGCCCCTTAGTCAAAACATATTGTTCTTTAATATACAATTGTGTATACTAAATGCGTCTTAGAAATTGAGGCTTGAAATGTTTGACTTCGCAGTTACATTAAAAGAGTAGGGTGGGATGCAAAATTGGTGAATGAATCATATCACTGGATTGAAAAACAAATTGTTCAGAGGCCAAAACTTGCACCATGGCAGAAAGCATTAAGGGACAGTCTTTTAGAAAATCGAGTGTCCCCTTACAATGGATATACATTTGATCATGTACATGGAACCAAGGTCGGTGGCACAATTTTTGAAACAAACGGCCGCCGCCACACCGCGGCGGAACTACTTGCATCGGCAAATCCGGAAAAGCTTGATGTGTTGATACATGCTACAGTTCAGGAAATTGTGTTTGATATAAAAGGTACGATAAACAATTTAGAGCATCTTTGGTATCTAATACTTGCTGGGAATACGAGTCTAAGTTAAGTATTCCCTTATAACACCTAACGAACCTTTCCTTTCTCGTCCATATTTGACGTGCGACCATGTGGGATTCGGCTAAGAAAGGAAGTGTTTTCATAAATCTCTTCTTTGTGAGGATGGAAATTTGAACAATACTCGATAGTGCAACTGGCAAAATTTATTTCCTTATACTGTCTAGTACTACACAAAACTAGCACGGACTTTACTTGTAAACTGTTCATTACAGGGAAAAAACCAAGGGCAACTGGAGTAATCTTTAAAGATGAAAATGGGATGCAACATCAAGCAGTTATTTCAAAGAACTCCAGAAGTGAAATTATACTGTCATCTGGTGCAATTGGAAGCCCACAATTGCTGCTGCTAAGTGGAATCGGACCAAAATCCCAGCTTGAAAAGTCGAACATTTCTGTGGTTCTTGATAACGAGTTCGTAGGAAAAGGCATGTCCGATAATCCCATGAATGCGATCTATGTTCCGACTAGTCAGCCGGTCAAGCAATCTCTAATACAGACTGTTGGAATTACCAAGATGGGAGTGTACATTGAGGCTACCAGTGGATTTGGACATGGACTTGTTTCATCTGAGGTGAGTAACAATTCACATATGGCTGTATTGGATAGGATATGACAATAGAACGTATAGTTTTTAATATTTCTTCTTCTTTGGTATTATCCAATATTGTAAAATCCACTTAACGAAACAAGCCACAAATATGCAGATTGTTGGGTAGTGTTGCAAGGTGGTAATAGGCCCCTGCTAGAGGGTTCGGATAGAGAGCCCACAGCTCGATTCTTAAGCAGTTTGGATTTAGGAATATATTAGACATTTATTGTCGGAAAATAGTTGAAAAAGTTGATTTTTATCAATTTCTAACCAAATATTTGGATGGGTCTCACTGTTGAATTTTTTTCATGAAACTTGAACTTTATAAATTTTACATAATTGTCAAGATCTTCATGTCAAATCACCAAAAAACTTAATTAACGCGGAACATACCTTGATTCATTGATTTGTATCTTGAATAATGAATCTTGAATCTTGATCTTTTATTCTTCAATTTAGTTGCCTCAAATCTTCTTGATTCTCAATTGTGGGTTTATGGATCTTCTTCTTCAATTTGCTTTCTCTGATATTCTTGTGTTGATGAGATGACATAAAGAATGAGAATCACATATGAATTGGGGACCATAACCCTATATATAGTTTCCATATGTATTTGACACATCGTCAAGTACAAACTCTAATGAATTCGATCTCTACACATATAGTCCGGTCCACATTTTATTTAGATGTCCAGAGCCTAATTACTTAATTCTTTATTAGATCACTTTAGTTTTGGGTTTAACTTTAAGATAACATTTATACAAAATTAATTACATATGTCGGCCCATGTGGCAAATTAAATAATTTCCCAACACTCACTACTCGAATTTGGCGAGAAATGGGTCGAACATATTCTACTCGTCGAATAAATGAGTTTGGCATATTTAGAAGTCAGAAATGATTTTCGGATGAATGAGAAATTAGTTAATGAAGTAAGGTTGAAAATCATGAATTTTGAATTTAAAAACGAAAATTCCGTCGCTCAAGCGATAGCCTTGCACTTAGTGAGCGACAGTGTCCCCGCTCTGGGAGCTCGAGTGGCAAGCGACAGACAGCTAGCGGTCAGCGAACCTTGTAGCTTTTCGAGAACATTTTAAATCTTTGGCTGTATCTTTTCGTGTGCAACTCTTTAACCTCTATAAATTGAATCCATATGTGATAGTTTCATTCACTTCCATTTTATGCGATCAAAGCATATCACATTACATCATTATCTTGCCAAAATTCTACTTTAAAATTTTGTTCTTTTTCATCTAAAAAAGAGTACGAAACTTCGTTTGGTTCGCCTTTTCTTGTGATCTAAAGTCCTGCCATCATAAGAAGTTGATCGTTGAATCTTGAAAGGCAATTGCCAAACCACCGTCGGCACTTATGCAGAACAAATTTGTCTTAAGAATAAAGTATTTTCTTCTACTTATGTTCTTAAGTAGTCTAATTTATGCCATCATAGATTAGAACATGCAAACTTTAACTTTGTTCACAGATTGATGAATTTAAGTTTGCTACCAACTATGCATTTTAATACAAATAGTAAATGCGAGACTTGTGTAGAGGTTAAATTGGCCAAAACACCGTTTTCATTCAATTGAAAGAAACACGACACCTTTAGAATTAATTCACAGTGATATATGTGACTTAAAATTTGTAGAAATTAAAGGAGTAAAAAGTATTTCATCATTTTTAATGATATACAAGATACTGTTATATATACTTGTTGAGAAACAAAGACAAAGCTTTAGAAGTATTTAAACGCTACAAGAATGAAGTTGAAAATCAACTTGAAAAACAAATAAAGATGATTTGTAGTGATAGAGATGGAGAATATGTTGCATTGTTTGAAGAATTTTGTTTAGAATCTGGTATTATTTATCAAACAATGGCACCTTATTAACCTCAATCAAATGGTGTTACCAAATGCAAAAATTGAACTTTTAATGAGATGATAAATGCAATGCTAATAAGTTCAGAGTTATCTCAAACCTTGTGGGAGAAACCATACTTTCAACAAATCACATTCTTAACAAGATACTACACAAAAGTTAGGTTGAAACACCTTATGAATTACGAAAAGGTCGAGAAATTTTCTACAAATATTTAAAGGAGCGAGGTGTTTAGCTAAAGTTCAAATACCTAAGCCTAAACATGTTAAGATTGGACCTAAAATCATTGATTGCATTTTCATTAGATATGACGATAATCCTTTCAAAACACCAGTAGACCTAAGTCTACATATTGGTGAACTCGTATCTCAATTGGAATACTCACGCGTCATAGGCAGCTTCATGTACGTTATAAAATGCATACATTTTGATATAACATATGCAGTCAACCAGTTAAGTAGATTTACAAGTAATCCAAGAAATAACTGTTGGAAGGCATTAACGAAGGTACTTAAATATTTAAAATACACGATAAATTAGGGATTACATTGTTCCAAATATCCTCAGGTGTTGAAGGATATATTGCTGAAAATTTGGTATGTGAAACAAATTGTTCAAAGTCTACAAGTGGTTATGCTTTTACTATTAGAGGAGGAGCCGTGTCCTGAAAATTCTCTAAACAAACGTGTATAGCTTGATCCATAATAGAATCTGAGTTTATTATCTTAGATAAAATTGGTGAAGAAGCAGAATGACTTCGTAATTTTCTCGAGGATATTCCGCATTGGAAAAAGCCGGTACTTGCTATTAGTATAATTGTGATAGTCAGTATTGCAAGGCACAAAATAGTATGTATAATGGAAAATCTCGACATATTCGTCAGGGACATAATACAATTAAACAATTAATTTCAAATGGTATAATCTCTGTTAACTATGTCAAATCGAAGAAAAATATGGAATTGACTAGAACCACCATAACGGTAACTTAACCTTGTTGACTGAAGATCCAATATTTTGGTTCAATGAGACAACTAAGTTACCATCTTTCATGGGGAATGAGCTTAAAACCTATTTGACTGGAATCATCATAACAGTAATTTAACCTTGTTGACTGAAGATCCCAAGATTTTGGTTCGATGGGACAACTAAGTTATGAATGGTTCAGATGAGCACTTCTACCCATTCTTTAGAAAAGTGCTATGTTGCAAAGCATAATAGGATAAACTATATTTTAATGATTCCTATGTCTTGGAAGAGCCAAGAGAATAGTATGATATGATACTAAAAGAGATTACCTATATGAGTGTGAAGTATGGCCGCTTTTATGAGAATTGAGGCTTAAATTATCTTAAAGCACTTATGAAATTAAGAGTTGTTCAAGGCCAAAATGAACACAACCATGAGAACCAAAGTTTTTGAAAAGTTATGGTGTTGGTACAATTGTTTTGATTTACATTAACGGTTGAATGGTTCTAGACATCATGTTCACTGATTAGCCTAATAAATTCAATTGTATTCTACTAAGAAATGTTCAGAACCAAAAGCTACATCTCCTGATGTGGTCTATACTCCTTTTTTGTTAGACCAGAAGGGGACACCACTAGAACACCTGAATAAGGATCTATTTTCTTTTGCAGTCTACATTTCATATGCATGTTGGTAATTTTCATTCACGTGAGAAATTGTTGGAAAATAGTTGAAAAAGATTGATAAAAATCAATCTTTGACCAAATATTTGAATGGATTTCGCTACTCGAATTTGGCAAGAAGTGGGCCGAACATATTATACTCGTCAAGTAGATGAGTTTGGTATATTTGGAAGTAAAAAACAATTTCCGAATGAATGAGAAATTAGTGAATTAAGTAAGACTGAAAATCATGAATTTTGAATTTAAAAACAAAATTCAATATATTAAGCAGTTGCTCGAATGGCAGCCTTATGTCCGAGCATTCGAGCGACAAGCTGGTGGACAACAAATAGTCTGTAAACATGTGTAACTTGAGAATACGTTAAATTCTGGGCCGTATATTTTCGTGTGAATTCTTTAACCTCTATAAATTGGATCCCTATGTGATGGTTTCATTCACTTCTATTTTATGCAATCAAAGTATATCACATAACACCATTATCTTGGCAAAATTCTGCATGGAAATCTTGTTCTTTTTCATATACAAGGAGTACAAATTTTCGTTTGGTTCGTCGTTTTTTGTGATTTGAAGTACTGTCATCACAAAAAGTTGATCGTTATATCTTGGGAAACAATTCTCAAACCACAGTTGGCACCTGTGTGGGGCAAATTTGTCTTAAGGACAAAGAGTTCAACTCTTGTCACGATCGTTCCTGCATTCCATTTTTTCATTGTGTTTGATCAAAGTTGGTATATATTTACCGAGTTTTAACCTTTGATTTAATTGTTGGTAAGGTGTGAGCTACTATAATATTTCCATATATACAGGTCGAGAGACGGTTAAGTGTGAGCTACTATAAATCAATTTGTTTGTTCTTGTATGTTTCTGATGTAGTTTTTGCTTAACATTGCTCTCGTAATTGAGATTTGGACGTAATTCCTAAAGCAGATATATCGTCTTTTTGTGATGTGATCAGATAGGGCAATTGTCTACCATTCCTCCAAAGCAAAGAACATATGAAGCAATCCAATCCGACAAGAAAAGAAAGAGAAACCTCCCTCATGAAGCATTTATG
Organism: Fraxinus sp. D2006-0159; assembly: GCA_903798375.1. Classification (NCBI taxonomy): domain Eukaryota; kingdom Viridiplantae; phylum Streptophyta; class Magnoliopsida; order Lamiales; family Oleaceae; genus Fraxinus; species Fraxinus sp. D2006-0159. The sequence continues at coordinate 6,714 of CAIGRQ010320859.1, forward strand.
GGAGGTTTCATTTTAGAAAAAGTTGCCAGTCCTCTGTCCACTGGCCACCTTAATCTTCTCAATACAAATGTCGATGACAATCCCTCAATCACCTTCAACTACTTCAGCCATCCGTCCGATCTACAAAGATGTGTCAATGGCGTACGACTCATAGAGAAGATATCGAGATCAAAACATTTCACGAACTACATGGAATGTGATGGCGAAATGGTCGAAAAGCAGCTGAACATGAGTGTTCAGGCTAATGTTAATCTTTTACCTAAGCACACTAATGATACAAAATCCTTGGAACAGTTCTGTAAAGATACTGTTAGCACAATTTGGCACTACCATGGAGGGTGCCATGTGGGCAAGGTAGTGGGATCTGATTATCGGGTTCTTGGAGTAGAGAGGCTCCGTGTTATTGATGGTTCGACGTTCACTAAATCGCCTGGGGCTAATCCTCAAGCCACAGTGATGATGATGGGCAGGTAAGGATCATAATATTCTTTTTTTCATTATGCTAACACAAGTGCTTGAAAGTTGTTTTCTTGGAAAAGCATGTTTTCTTAACAGAAAAAGTAACTTTATAAATTATATTTAGCAAAATGAGTAAAAATTTTGACTTGTACAAATGCAGGTTCATGGGAATGAAAATATTGAGAGAGAGATTGGGAAGAGCAGCTGGAGTATAAGAGGGTTAAGTTTGCGTTTGTAAAACCGATGCAATGTTAGAAGAGATATCATTTAATAGTTTCCAATTTTAAGGCCTATGTTAGGAAATTTAATCATGTTTGATTTATTAGCTTTTTGAGTATTTTCTTAATTAAAATAAGGTATTTTCAAACCATATATAAATGGGTCTTTTGCGTTGTAATAAAAAAAAACCTGATTATATGAATTAAAGTGATTTCCTCTTGCCCTCAATTATTGTCCCATCCTACCTCAAAAACTTACTTTCTTGTCATTTCAATTTTACAAGCTATAAATTATGTTTACGACTGAAAAACTTATATGGAATGGGAATTCAGTCATTTCGTATCATCATTTCGTAAAAAAGATGAAATCCAATTCACTCAGAATTTTCCATCGTTTGTCGCCTTCATTGAGAAGGCAAAGGGAATTTGAGAAATGTTTGGAAATGGTACATGAATATTGACCTGGTTGTTCATCATTCTGGAATCTTGTTTGGAAAGTACTATACATAGTTTTGATCTATTTATTTTAAATTTTTCATATTGTTCTGTTCTTCCTTCCAATTCTTTGAAGTTGGTTTGTTTTGGCACTCGCGAGACAATTGAACAGTAATTACTACCTTAATAGCATAGGTAATGTGAATTGGACGGAGGAAGAAAAAAGCTAAAATCTTGTAATCCAATACAGCATACCTGCTTGGCAACTGCCAAACTCTCTTGTTTCTGTTGTATTAAAATAACACTACCTGTCCAGGGAGAAAAAGTACAGTGGTAGAATCCCTGTAGTGTCGTCTTTCCGATTTGCCTGATATGACTAACAAAAAATGCTCGACTCCTGAATCCCGACTGTAGAAAGGCCACGACAGAATAAGTTCCCAGCATAGACAATCAACCTTCCCACACAGCCGGCATCCAAGAATGCCGACCAGATCATGGTTTTACATCATTTACTTAATGGATTTGGATCAATATCCCAAGAATACGATGTGCTGATAACATATTATATCAAATGCACTCCAGCACCTACCTCGAGGACTCTTCTGCAGTGAAAATTTGAGTTAGGGAGGGAGAGGTTGTGGTGACCGCATTTAACATCTTCCAACTGAAAATTTTCAAAAATTATTGAAAAGATGAATTTTATTGCACTTCAAATCCAAATGTAAGACTATCTCAGCTTATAAACTGTTCGATGCAAAGGCCTATGGTGTCATTAAAAAGAGTTTGTAATGCATTATTGTAGATGACGTTAAGTTCAGGAAAAGGAGAAAAAAGATGGATGTGTGGTGAATTTTAATATGTAGATATTGTAATTCTCAAAGGCTCGTAATATAAATATATTTTGACACGATGCCGTTTTCTAAGGAACGTCACTTCCAAATTGGATTAGGTCCCCATCCTTTCTTTTTGGTCCCATGTGGTGTAGAAATAAAATTTAATGTTGCACTACCATTTTAGTCCTTGCTAATCAAAATCGATTCACTTTTCCAATGGTCCATTCATGTTTATCTTCAAATGGTTTTAGGAATTCTGAACGGAATAAAATGTTATATGAATAAAAGGATCCGTTTGATTACAAGAATGAAATTTGGGTGGAAAGAAAACGAATTTCAAGTAATTGAATTGTCTAGAACTTGTTTTACATGGAATTGTCAATTAATTGAGTTTGATTGGTATAATTTTTCACCCTGAAAATGTTGAAATTTAAAATTGAATAGTGTAAAGAAAAATAATGTACTTTGCGATAAGAAGTGATTTTTGGGAATAGAAAATGCAAAAATTGAAGTGTAAAGAAAAATTATGATTTAAAAATTGAATAGTGTAAATTATGTTTTTCTCCCTTGCCAAGAAAAAAAAAAAAAAGCATATTAGTGATATACTTACACCATAGGTAACTAGAATGAGTATTCTCTAACTTTATATTCCAATGACTTCGGTTCCCTCGACTCTTCTTGCACCAACATACATCCAATGGCATGCGCGATCATTGTGACTGAACTAGTTCTAATCCACAAACCGCACGGCCGGTTAGGTTCAGCAACAATCACTCGTTTGTATAATATTTAGCCCTGGTTGACCGTATTTTTGAAAATTAATTTTTTATCAAACTCGTAGAGAAAATATGGGTTTTAATTGAGAACATATGTATTAATTATGTGAGTCTTTAAGATGACAGAAAGGAGAGACAATTAATATTTGGAATATATACCATAGCAACAGCTGGCTGCAGTACTAAAATTTGTATTGATGGGAATTAAGTAAGGTTTCCTTTTGTTGATTAGATATTATCTGAGGATATATGTGGTTAACTATGAAATAAACATGAGTAGATCATGGAAAGAAAAGAGGAGTCCAAATTTATTGTATTCATCTCTATGTAACATTTGACCATCTCACTAATCAAATTTTGATACATCGCTATAATTTTAAAGTGACGAAACGTGTTTTTTTCTTATTTTTCTTAAAGTCTAAATTGTGTTTCGCTACAATTTTTATACTTTCTCAAACAACCTTTAGGGTCCGTTTGATTGAAAGAATGAGATTTTGGTGGAAAGAAAACGAATTTCAGGGAATTGATTTGTATAATTTTTCACCTGAAAATGTTGAAATTTAAAATTGAATAGCGTAAACAAAAATTATGATTTGAAAATTGAATAGTGTAAATAATGTTTTCTCCCTTGCCAAGAAAAGAAAAAACTAGCTCAACCATGAGAATTTCAATTCCTCAATTTTGTGGAATTAAGGGTCACGTGAGGCTAAGTGAGAAAAGGAATTGCCAAGAAAATTTTTCCTATCAAACAAGCTAAAAAGTGAAAAATGTGGAATAATTTTCATCTTCCATGAAAATTTTTGGCCTATCAAACAGGGCCTAGTGGTTGTTGCTAATCTCTAGCACGAGGTGTATGACTAAGTTAAATTGTGCTGCGTAGGACGTCTTAGCATCATACTAAATTTGTCTTTCTACTTGTCTTCGAACAGACTTTGGTTGGTAAGTAGCTAAGTAGGAATAGGTCTAGTAGAACTTGAACTTGATATGATCGATGGGTTTTATCAACTTTCAATTTGTTGCGTGATATTTTATTTATTTAAGAAAATGATTTATTTAGTTTCATTATAATGTCTACCCAACCATTCTTTTTCTTAGGCAGGAATTAGTTCATTTTCATAACTTATAGCAATTAATTTCTCCACTACTAAGAAAGCTAAATCCCCCTTAGCACCAAATTCTTCAAATATGTCATCAAATTTTTTTTTTTCTTAGTTGAAGACTACAGTTAAGCTAATCTTCATAACTTGTAGCAATTAATTTTCTCTACTACCAAGAAAGCAAAACCTCCTTAGCACCAAATTCTTCAAATATGGCATCAATTTTTTTTTTCTTAGTTAAGACTACGGTTAAGCTAATTTTCATAACTTGTAGCAATTAATTTTCTCCACTACCAAGAAAGCTAAATCCCCCTTAGCACCAAAATCTTCAAATATGGCATCAAGTTTTTTTTTCTTGGTTGAAGACTACAGTTCAGCTAATTACTAATAATAGAAAATAAGTAACTAAGTTTTGGTTAAAAAAATTTCACAAAGTTTACTTCGGAATTTTATTATAAAGTGAATAAATTAAGAAACATTTTCTAGCTTTTCGAAATGTTTCTTATAGTTTTTGAAAAGGTTCAATTTCTAGTAGTTATCATTCCAACTGTAAATTCATTACACCATTAAATGCCTTTCCCAAAAATGATTCTTCTGTTGCTCATCTGATCAAATCATTCTTCTTAATTAGCTTTTTATTCTTATCGTGTTTATTTGATTTTTTATTGCATGTACAGTGGGTGACTCTGTGTGTGTGTGTGTGTGTGTCTCTCTCTCTATATATATATGAATGTGTGCGTATATATTCATATTACATTGGAGGGAAGGATCCTTGTTTTAATTAAGGTTTTTGTCTGTGTTCCAATGGCTTCAGTTGGTGCTGCTGCTTTGGAGCTTCTTGTGTCTATACTTCTGTGGATCAGTACATTTACTTCGTGTCAAGGTCTGTCACTTTTAAAAATTACTTCCATTTTATTTTATTTTTCATTCGGGACGCCTTGATTGCTTATGTTTTTCGTAATTAGTCACAAGCCTTGACATGGGGTGGTGGCTAAAAAGCCAAAAGCTGCTTTTGACTTACTTGACGGGTCTTTTGAAAAGTCAAAGCTGTTTCGAGATTAAAACTCTGCTTCTACTTAGAAGATGTTTTAGAAAAAGCTGACTCAAGATGACTTCTTCGAGAAACTTTTCTATGAAAAGGAGAAATAAAATTAAAAGCCCTACCATATAGGTCTTAAGAAACTGTTTTTAAACTTATTTGAATAATTTTCTAGAAGTGTTCACTTGGTTAGAAAAACTTTTAGAAAAAATTAGTCTAATGTGACTTGTTAGAGAGTTCTTTTGCAAAAAGTAAAAGTAGAAACCGAAGCACAAGCACAAGCAAGAGCAAAATAAACGCGTCCATAGAAACATGTTGTCGAGGAAAGTAGCTAAAAAGCTACTTTTAATCACGACAAAGAAATATTATACGTATATATAAGTCTAATGTGACTTCTAGAAAATTATTCCTAATAACATGCAACTTAAATACTGCAGACAAGGAGAATTACAGTAAATATGGGTACCCATTCATCAGAGCAGCAAGTTCATTCTCATCACCGCCGGTCGGTGGCGGAGAGGCCTATGACTATATAATAATAGGTGGTGGCACCGCCGGGTGTCCTTTGGCCGCCACCCTTTCACAAAATTTCAGTGTTTTATTATTGGAAAGAGGTGGAACTCCTTTTGGTAATGTTATTGTGTCCTTCATGCAAAACTTCCTCATCTCATTAGATGACACTTCACCAAATTCAGCATCACAAGTTTTCATTTCTACTGAAGGAGTTTTTAATTCGAGAGCTAGAATATTGGGTGGAGGTACTTGCATTAATGCTGGATTTTACACCAGAGCAAGCTCAAGGTACAATTACCAAATGTCCCCCCAATAATTTTATCTCTTGTTTCTTCTTTAATTCTTTCGAGGCGTATAGTAGTGTCAATCGGATGAAAGCTAGGGATGTCAATGGAGTTAGCCCGAGGCAGACTTTCCCTTTTTACCCCTTTTTTAGGGAGGCAGTATGAAATGGGATATAATTAAAACCTCTCATTTCATCGACTGGTTTAACTAATTATTTATTTTTCACAAATTTCGGAGAAAGCAATGCCAGGTGGGCCGTAGTCCCTGTCCTGTTGCCATCCTTAGTTAAAACATATTGTCCTATCATATACAATTATGTGTGTACTAAATGCCTCTTAGAAATTGAGGCTTGAAATGTTTGACTTCGCAGTTACATTAAAAGAGTAGGGTGGGACGCAAAACTGGTGAATGAATCATATCACTGGATTGAAAAACAAATTGTTCAGAGGCCAAAACTTGCACCATGGCAGAAAGCATTAAGAGACGGTCTTTTAGAAAATGGAGTGACTCCTTACAAAGGATATACATTTGATCATGTACATGGAACCAAGGTTGGTGGCACAATTTTTGAAAGAAATGGCCGCCGCCACACCGCGGCGGAGCTACTTGCATCAGCAAATCCGGAAAAGCTTGATGTGTTGTTACATGCTACAGTTCAGAAAATTGTGTTTGATATAAAAGGTACAGTAAACAATTTTACGGCATTTATGTATATAATACTTGTCGGGGATATGAGTCTGAGTTAGGCACTCCTTTATATAACACCTAACAAACCTTTCCTTTCTCGTCCGTATTTGATGTGCGACTACGTGGGATTAGGCTAAGAATGGAAGTGTTTTCATAAATCTCTTCCTCGTGAGGATGGAAATTTGAACAATATAAGTGCAACTGGCAAAATTTCTTCCTTTGTAGTGTCTAGTATTATACAATGCTATCACGGACGTTACTTGTAAAATGTTCATTACAGGGGAAAAACCAAGGGCGGCTGGAGTGATTTTTAAAGATGAAAATGGGATGCAACATCAAGCAGTTCTTTCAAAGGAGTCCAGAAGTGAAGTTATACTGTCATCTGGTGCAATTGGAAGCCCTCAACTGCTGCTGCTAAGTGGAATTGGACCAAAATCCCAGATCAAAAAGTTGAACATTTATGTGGTTCTTGATAATGAGTTTGTTGGAAAAGGCATGTCCGATAATCCCATGAACGCGATTTATGTTCCCACTAGTCAGCCGGTTGAGCAATCTCTGGTACAGACTGTAGGAATTACCAAGATGGGAGTGTACATTGAGGCTAGCAGTGGATTTGGACAATCCTCGGATAGCATTCATTGGGACCATGTACTTGTTTCAGCTGAGGTGAGTAGAATTTCACATATGGCTGTATAGGATAGGATACGACAGTACAACGTACATATTTTAGATACTTTTTATTCTTTAGAACTGTTCAATATTATAAAATCCACTCGACGAAACTAGCCACATATGTGCAGATTGTTTGGGTGGGGTTGCAAGGGGGCATTATGGCCACTTCTTGAGGGTTCGGAGGGAGAGACCGCAAGCTCGATTCTTACTTGTTTTGGATTCAGGAATATATTAGACATTCTATACCCTTGGTAGATTGTCCTAATATTTTCATGTATACGGGTCGAATGACAATTAAACGTGAACTACTATAAATCAGTGTATTTGTGGTTGTATGTTTCTGATTTCGTTTTTGCTTAACATTGCTCTCATATTTGAGATTCGGGCTTAATTCCTAACGCAGATATATCGTCTTTCTGTTATGTGATCAGATAGGGCAATTATCTACCATTCCTCCAAAGCAAAGAACACATGAAGCATTTAAGGGAGGTTTCATTTTAGAAAAAGTTGCCAGTCCTCTATCCACTGGCCACCTTAATCTTCTCAACACAAATGTCGATGATAATCCCTCAGTCACCTTCAACTACTTCAGCCATCCGTCCGATCTACAAAGATGTGTCAATGGCGTACGACTCATAGAGAAGATATCGAGATCAAAACATTTCACAAACTACATGAAATGTGATGGCAAAACGGTCGAAAAGCTGCTGAACGTGAGCGTTCAGGCTCATGTTAATCTTATACCTAAGCATACTAATAATACAAAATCCTTGGAACGGTTTTGTAAAGACAATGTTAACACAATGTGGCACTACCATGGAGGATGCCATGTGGGGAAAGTAGTGGGACCCAATTATCGGGTTCTTGGAGTAGAGAGGCTCCGTGTTATTGATGGTTCAACTTTCAGTAATCGCCCGGGACTAATCCTCAAGCCACAGTGATGATGATGGGCAGGTAAGATCACAATATTCTTTTTTCACTATGCTAACTTAAGTGCTTGAAGGTTGTTTTCTTGGAAAAGCAAGTTTTCTTAACAGAAAAAGTAACTTTATAAATTATATTTAGCAAAATGAGTAAAATTTTTGACTTGTACAAATGCAGGTTCATGGGAATGAAAATATTGAGAGAGATTGGGAAGAGCAGCTGGAGGATAATAGGGGTCTGTTTATACTTGTATAGGAAAACTTTCTTGTCATATTAATTCTAAGCTATAAATTATGTTTAAACTAAAAAAGCTTATATGGAATGGGAAATCAGTCATTTCCTATGTTGTGTATCCATTATATGAAACATCAAATCTCCTGGTGAATTGCTTGTTGAGGCTTTATTTGTTTCAAGCAAATCACTTAAGTTCAAGGATTGTCCTCGCTCATTTATAAAAACTGTACGTAAATCGTCATGTTGATAGAATATATTTCGAATTCTTTATAATCAAGACGAAAATATAGTTGAGATCTAACTTCAACGCCATTTGGTGCTGACAAACTATGGAAATAATTATAAAACGATGAGACCCAATTCACTCAGAACTTTCCAACTTTTGTCGCCTTCGATGCGAAGGCAAAGGGAATTTTTGAAATTGTTGGAAATGGTTCGTGAATATTGATTGACCTGGTTGTTTGTCTTTCAAGAAGTCTTGTTTGGAAAGTACCATCGATTTAGTGTTTTGATCTACTATTTCAATTTTTCCATATTGTTATTCTGCCTTCCAATTCTTTGAAATTAAAGAATGGTGGCTTGTTTTGATAGAGAGAATTGAATAGACAAGACAATATTAAAGAAGTATTACAGAGCTATATTCTCGTAATATTAATGATTTCTTGGTAGTTATGGAAATCCCTTTAGTACTACTCATGAGAAGTTGCATAAGGGCAAAGAAGAAAGCCTCTGTTTCATTCTCCTTTATCATTCCACAAACTTGCACTATAATAGACAGATATTTCCACCAAAACTGAACAAATCTAGACAAATAAAACCACATTTTAAAATAATTTATCCTTCAATCATCAGCTCACACAGTAATTACTACCTTGATAGCATTGGTATAAGAATACATTATACTGCTCAATTCTATACAATGCAGCATAGCATGTTTGCCAACTGCTTCACTCTCTTGTTTCAGTTGTATTACAACAACACTACCTGTCCAGGGATAAAAAAGTACAGTAATAGACTCCCTGTAGTGTCGTTTCAGATTTGCCTGATACGACTAGCAAAAAATGCTCAGTTAACTCCTGAATCCAGACTGTATAAAAAGGTCAAGACACAATAAGTTCCAACATAGACCAGATCATGGTTTTACATCTACATAATGGATGTTATCTCCCTGGATCAATATCCCAAGAAAACGAATTGCTGATAACATACTATATCAAATGCACTCCAGCATCTACCTCGAGGACTCTGCTGCAGTGAAAAGTTGAGGTGGGGAGGAGAGCTTATGGTGGCCTCATTTAACATCTTCCAACTGAAAATTTTCGAAAAATTATTGACAAAAATGAAGTTCATTGCACTTTAAATCAAAATGTAATAAGCCAAAAATAGTTGTGACGATTTCGGTTGCAGATTCATATAGGTCCCTTGTCCTTGATTTGCTTGCATTGCACAGATATGAGTGCCTTGAAAAAGAGAGAGAGAGAGATCTTCCAATCAGAAAGAGGAACAAAAGATTCAAATAACTCGTAGCTCGCCTTTTTCAGCGGCTGTTTAAAAAAATTCAATGACCATTTTGGTCACTGTGTGAGTTCCCGAAACGGTCACTGAATTTATTTATTTTTTTCCTTCTTTTTTTTTCCCTATAAATACCCATTCCATTCCCCTTTTTTTCACACAATTCTCACTCTCTACTCTCTCCTACATTTACATTATAATCTTGGTTTTACAATCTATCTTCTAGACTACTACATAGTCTACATTCATTTCTCAATTTTACTTCTATATTCAATTTCAATTATTCAATATCAATTATCACATTACAAATTTTTAATTACAATCTTACACGTCAACTTTCTTTCAATTCTTGATTTGTTACTTACTATACATTTTATATCAATTCACAAATGGATCAACGCTCATTTGTTGAAGGCTTGTTCGGTATCAGAATGAATTCGCTCACCTATCACGCCGCAAAGTCAATTTCAGAATGAATTCGCCGGTTTAAACGAAGTACTTATTCCCGAAAATATTCCGGATTTCAATGCTCATGGAAGTAGTAATCCAATTGATTTGGATAACGTTGATATTTTCGAAGCGGAATGGGAGGATGAATATGAATTAGATATTCCCGATGCAAGAGGGAAGTGAAAGGGGAAACAACAGACAAAATGTTGGGATCATTTTAAATTGATTCAAACAGGTCGTGTAGTCGATAGAGTTGCAGAATCTAAAGCAGTATATAAATACTGTCAACAACGATTGTCATAGCAAAAAGGCATTGAAACCACTCACCTCAACCGTGACAACAAAGTATGTGCGGCCAAACACGGGCTTCTTCCTATCCGTCAAACGCAACCACAATTTGGTAGTTCAGGCACGGGTTCTACGACCCCACTTTCTATGTGGATGTATTCGGAGGAGAAAGCTCGAACAGGAATGGTGAAGTTCGTTGTTGCTGCTAAGTTGCCTCTAGCAATAGCGAACAACCAACATTTCGTCTCGTACGTGAAAGAATATCTTCAACCGAGGGACGTTGGGGTAAGTAGAAACACTATTCGTTCAGATTCAATTGAATATTTCCTTCATACAAAGAAATTATCGATTGTCGATTTAGAAAAATATGGGGGTGTTATATCTTTAACTTCGGATATATGGGAAGAGATTAATAAAAGAATTTATATAACTGTAATTGCACACTACATAGACCCACTTTGGTATATGCATAAAAAAATTATTGCTTTTAAAATTATTAAGTTCCCTCACAACGCTAACAACTTATACAACGCTATTATGAACATTATTAGAGAATACTGTTGCGAGAGTAAAATTTGCTCATTTACATTCGACAACGCTATTATTAATAAGGTAGTCATCGATAAATTGTGCAGAGTATTGCATCCCGATTTTTGTGGTTATTTGTTTCATATTCGATGTGTGCCATATTTTTTAATTTAATAGTGCAGGACGGTTTGAGATATATTAAAAATAAAATTCAAAGAATTAGGGATGCACTAGTGTACATCACGATTTCACCTAGTAGAAAACAAGCATTTGAGAAATTTTGTGCTGAATCTGGGGTGACGAATACGAAAACATTTATTAGTGAGGTGAGGCATAGATGGAACTCAGCTTACTTATTTATTGTTAAAATCATGTGAAGACTTTGAACATTTAATAATTGAATTTTATAACAATAAGCATATTAGAAACGATGATGATAATGTTTTCATTGAATCCGATTGGATTTTAGCTTTTAAAATTAAAAAAAAAATGACAAATTTTTATGATTCTATAAATATTTTGTCTGGAGTTTACTATCCCACTAATTGTATGGTACTTGAACGTCTTTATATAATTGGTAAAGCTTTTCATAGATATAAAAAGACCTCGATTTTAGTGCAATTATATATTTCATGGAATTAAAGTTTAGAAAATATTGGGAAAGCTTACCTATGTTATTTTCGTTAGCATATATCATGAACCTCCGATATAATTTATCGGGTACTAAATTTGTAATTGATCAAATTTCAAAAGCTTTAACTTTTAATACACCTATCACTTATAGAAATTTAGAACAAAAATTATGTGAAATGTATGAATTATATACAAAACAAATTGGTACAAATATTAATCATGTACCCTCTGCATCTACTTCCATTGATATACCAGAAGACGACGCTGAAGTATTAACTTTATTCAGAGGCATTAACTCATATAGATATGATGCAAATGCATGTGATTCCTCTAGTAGTAGTTTGTCTACCACATGTAATCAAACATCGGACGCAAGTCCAAATGAATTGTTTGCTGAATTAATTGATTATTTTAATCATAATATGCCTAATAACAAAACAATTAAGAAAAGTTAAGAAGTAATTGAATTCTGACGAAAGTACGAACGACGATGGCCAGTGGTTTCTGCAATGGCAAAAGACCTACTAACACCTACGATTAGCACTGTAACTTCGGAGTCTGCTTTTAGTGCAGGTAAGAAGGTTCTGTCGAATGTCAATAATCGACTGAAAAAAGATATTTTAGAAGCATTAATGTGCATGAAGGACTAGCAAGACGGTCATTTTCGACTGTGAGATAAATATGATGAAATTGTATATCGTCAAGTAAGTGTTATTTAATTTAACAATATTAATCGAAATTTGTTATTTTATAATACCTTTTTAATTTTTTTAAAAAATTATAAACGTAACAAGTTGTTCGTGTACAATTTTTAATTTCGCCTAATCGAAGTTGAAGTAGCTAGTCTCAAATCCGGATAAAGGAGGAGGGTTTATCTTTTTTTGAAAAAAAAAAAAAAGGTTTATCTAAAAAAAAAATTTTAAAAAAAAAGGTTTTTCTTTCGGCCTATTGCCACCTGTAATCCCAGCTTATAATCTTTTCGATGCAAAGGCCAATGGTGTCACTAAAGAGAATCTGTAACGCATTATTATAGTCAATAGATGACGTTAAGTTCAAAAAAAAGGAGAAAAAAGATGGGTGAGTGGTGATTTTTAATATGTATGATATGAAAAAACAAAGTGATAAAGAAAGAAGTAGGTAGAAAAAGACGAGCCATTTGCTAATACGTGACATATGTTACAGAGGTTTGCTTTTGAATAATGATTTAATAAACTCCGTGCCTTCAGCAGAGAGTATTGCTATATTATCATTTTGTGCTTTTAAGCTTAGCTAAACATGTTCCTGAATTAGAAGTCAACTTTCAGCTAGATCTCTGAATACATCACCAATCAGCTACCATTTGGGGAACGTAGCACAGAACATTAAAGTAACAAAATGTTAGCCTCAATCCTTTAAGCAAGAGGACAGCATTAAATGCTTAATTTCTCATTAAGCGGTAAAAGCCAGTTAAACTGATTTTTACATCTAAATAAAACTGAAAACAAGAATACCTGAATCCAATTAAATAGAAAAAGTTTCTCATCCTTGAAAGTCCAAGATCCATCAATACAGGCACCTTCAGCTTCGATCCTCCAACATCTCGTCAAGCATTTCCACACTTCTTTTTGACATGTCACCGCCCCTTAACAATGTCGTAAGAAACCTTGGGTATAATGTAGGATAATCAAGGCTACCAAACATTTCCTATATTAATAAAAGTTAAAACTTGATACGCAGTAAGCGCTACGTTGCCTACTCATTGAGATAATCATGTCCATTTTCCTATTCATGACCAAAAAATTCACATTTCCTTTTCAAATTGGGAAAATTGCACCAATGTTCCCCAATATATTGCTCAAATAGTAAGTTTCCAACCTTTAAAAAGAAGCAAGTTGGTTCTCAAGCTTCCATTTTATTTGCACAGCAAGTCCTCAATGACGGTTTAATTGTACAACGAGAGTGGAAGGTTGGACCAACTTACTAATGGAGAATAGTTTGGGGACTAATAGTGCAATTTTCCCATTTAACTTCACACACGACACAAGCAAGAAGTCTACACTATATGCATCTATAGCCCACACACACACATTGGTGGGAGTTCATGAAATTTATGTTTCTCCCGTTTGCCTCTATAGCACCAATATACTATACATGCATATACGCTGAACATAAATTAACTATATACCTGAGTTTTTATGAAAGTTATGTTCTCCTAGCAAGAGGGTAACTGATGGCAGGAGTTTTAAGAAATTTATGTTTATAGGAGAACAAACGTCTAATGATAATGTGATCCTAACATAAATTCACACAGTTGGATCCATAAGGAAATCCATCTCTACTCAAGCTAGAGTCAGAAGATTTTAATGGATTTACGTTAATAAGTGAAAAAAGAAGAGATATTGTATATGCAAGTAATCCTATGAATGTCCTATCAATTAAAACTAGTACGGCTAGTCGGCTAGGATGTGAAGAGACAAACCATTTGCTGAAAGGCGCCTTGAGACCCAACATTTGCAATTTGTGTCTCCACCAGCACCTGCTGTACAAATGATGGCAATCAACAAATTGTTCTTTAAAACAAAAGAGCGTGTAAGTAAACAAAGAAACCAACCTTTCCTTTCTTGTTTGCATTTCCATCATTACTGACCCATTCCTTTCCGGAATCTATTCTCTTGGCACCCTTGTTTGTCTTGATAACATCATCATTAGGCATTTGCTCTGCACCAGTGATAGCACCACCTTGGATGGGAAGAGTTGCCGATATGTCCAGTCTCAAATTAGTTTTAGAAGGGTTACTCGTGTTTTCACATTTTAGCAGAGCTTCTTCAATGGCAGCAACAGCAATACCGTAACTATCCTGAGACAATGACCCTTCTTCACCTAATATTATAGCTCGTTGGCATAGATCATTGTAATGACGGACCTTAGATTGTACCTCATCCAATTTTTCACTTATGGCAAACCTACTAGTGGCAGCATTAGTCCACCGTTGCAGTATGTACTTAAATGGTATACTGAATACGCCAGACATTTGGAGAACCACAATGGCATGTCTACAAAGATAACCTTTATATTCAAATGAAAGACATGAACAATATATATTTGATTCTCGTTCATTCCATTCCACTATATAGTCCTGATTATCTTCGAAGTCTTTAACCCCATAGATTAAAGTTAACCCATCTTCTTTTTCTTTTTTCAGATGGCAAGCGGCTGCTCCCAGTACCTCACTTTGAAACTTTTTGAATATTTCATGAGTATATACAAGTAACATTTGTTTCTCGAAAGGCGAAGGGGACTTCAGCTCAGGTGTTTCATGCCAGGCATCAAAATTTGCTTTGGCCTCCTCTCCATACCTGTCTTCGAGAATTGATTTGTATTGTCCTATCAAGTCCCTCAGAGAAGTTTCCCCGTGGATATATTTGTCAAAGAAAGAGTTCAGACTTTCTGATCTTGAAGCTGCATACAATCCAGCAAAAGACATGCCCCTCATAAATGTAGGCACCCAGAGCATGCGGTCTTCGTACAAGGATTGTATCCACAAGTCTTCTCTTAGTCTAAATCTCTGGAGCAATTTCCACCATCTTTTTTCAAATAGTTCTTCAGTCCAAGACCTATATATGCATTTACAAAGTTTTTTCATGAATGTATCATGCCATGGGCTACGATAATCAAGATGCTTAGAAATCTTTTCCAGTACATTCCACAGGTGGAAAAAATGACGAGTGCCTGGAAAGACAGCTGGAACAGCTGCCTTGATGGCATCGTTTTGGTCAGTAAGTATGATTCTAGGACTTTGTTCCCCCATTGCCAAACGCCATGTTTGCATCAACCAAACAAAAGTATACACAGCTTGATCCGCAATCAATGCACAACCAAACAACATGGGCAGAATATGATGGTTCACTCCGAAAAAAAGGACCAATGGAATTTTAAACTTGTTTGTGAAATATGTTGTGTCAAATGATACCACATCACCAAAATATGCATAATCTTCAATGCCTTTGTCATCAACCCAAAACACATTTCTCAGTCGATGCTCTTCATTAAAGTCCAAAGCATAAAAGAATTTTGGATTCTCTTCCTGCATATGTGCTAAAAATTCCAGTACAACTTGTGCACCCCCATCTTCCAAACACAAATACCGCCCCCTATCATGCTGATTCCTGACAATATTCTCTGAAGAAAGAACTGGAATTCGATAAGCACCATGTTGTTTTGACCCTGCAGCAAACATTTTCCTCTTCCGAACTTTAGCATCATTGTTATCAGGATCAGCATTTCTATGGCTTCTAAAAAAGTGTGCTTGAGCTGGTAAAAGCTCGTGGTTGTGCTCCTTAACGAAACTATGAACATACCATTTCCCATTAGGCCTTCGCTTCACATGCATACTAGCTTTACAACCTATCTTAGGAGAAGGCCTAGGATTTATGGCATCATCAGATTGTTGCTTGTTACCATGCCTTATGCATGAAAATTTCGCATCGATAAATTCCTTTGAAGCTCGGGAACGGCGACTGCTCAATTTGGCAGTGCCAAAACCAGCAGATTTAGCGTATTCTTTATAGAATTCATAAGCAGCCTCGTGTGTATGAAATTCCATGTCATCTCGAGGTTCTAAATTCGGGTTTGCCATTGTGACAATACTATCGGACTCCATTTTTGCTGGCGGAAAATTCACAAAACCTCAGGGAAAAAAATAATCAAATACTTGCACTAAAGACTTTTCATTTACACGGCTACCTTGTTTTGTAATTTCAGTACATTTATTTTGGGGGAGAATGCAGACTACTTCAACAATTTCCCATAACATCATCTACAGTAAAAAATTTTTTTGAGAAATTAAGAAAAGGACCAAATTAAGCTGAAATATTGGAGGCCCAGAAGAGGAAAATTAAAGAAGATTGTACCTTGATCGCTGGTTTTTCTTTGGGTCCCCAGCTTTTGGTGAAAAGGGTTTCAAGAAACGCAATTGATGCATAAAATTGAAAAGCGAATTAACCTTGAGATTGAAAGACGGTGAAGATCAGAGAAAATAGAAAAATGGTCAGAAAATTTCTGTAGAGGGACATGGCGTGGCGGTCTATGTTATTTGGCAGTGTAAAGTGGGCAGTGGATGGGCCGGATCAAGCTCCATATGTTGAGATTACCCATGGGCCGAACAGATCACAGGCCCAACCCATGTTAGCTGGTCAGCATATACCGGATGGCAAAAAAGCTATTGTCTACTTCATGCGTTACTTCGTCCCAAATAATTCGGGGTAGAGCTGAACAATGGGCCGGGTTGGATCGGATTATTTTGGCATGAACCCTACCCGAGTTGATCGGTTTTGGACTGTTTGTATAACCCGAACTGATCTGTTTTGGTTATTGAACCCAAATCACACGGGTCGAGTCAGTCGGCAGGGCCCATTTTTTTCCTAATAAAACTTCCAAATAAACCCTTAAGTGCTCAAATTAATATCAGGAAAAAAAAAAACTGAATTAATTGGTTAGGCAGTTTCTTTGTGATATATTTTTGTAATTTCCTTGTTTGATATATATTATATATACTAGGTGTAAGTATCGTGCAATGCACGTTTGCTAAGTTTAAATTTAATAATTTGTTATTAATACAGATGTAATTTTTTGGTTAATTAAATAATTAATGATGTAATGTTTATGTAATTGATAAATAATTAGACACGATATAATACGAGTGTAAAATTTTTAATTTTTAAAGTGTTGTCCCGGGGGTCAATATCAGTACCAAACATTGCTGCCAACACTCGATTGTGTGATAGTTGCGGACAATATGAATAGTGTGAAGGACGACATAGGAATGGGTGGACAAATGGGCATTCATGGTGTTCAAGTGAATCAGCACATTACATACAATTTTATGTGTTTGAAGATTGTGCTTATAATAGTATGTCATTGATGGCAATGGATTTCAAGGGATTTGAAGGGATGCCGCTTATTTCACCATTCAAGGGATTTGATGTCGTCATGTTTTTATTTATGAACAACAATCTCCATTTGTCCATGTTTGATTAGAACTAATTGTGTACCAACACTTTTGTTATGGCTTTGTAATGATCATTCTGTCAAATGGTTAAATTAAGCTGTTGGTTGAATGGCTATTATTTGGTGATGTTGGCTCATATTTGGTGTTGGTGGTTTATAGTTGCTGAGTTGGATTTTTGTCATTGTTTACCCCCTTGAGCATTTTATTGTTTCAAATGCCTTTCAGAAGTTATGCTTTCACATCAAACTGATTGTATTTCCATGTCACTAAACACTGACTTTTTACCAGAATGCATGCAGCTTAAGTAACTACGAATCATGTGCAAATTTCAATTCCATCAGGTCAAGTACCAGGCTGACAGCATACATTAGTATGAACAATAATTAAGGGAAAAAGCTAGACAGTAATTCCAGATCCATTAGATAATTTAACAGTAAGAAGCCAAGCCATAAGACATAATTTAAAGCTACTATAGTCGAATAATGTTCAATCCATTACACCATCAACCGAATTCATTGACAAAACACCATCAAAACATCAATCCATTACACCATCAACTGAAATAATTGCCAAAACACCATCAACATAATTCAAACACCAAAAAAAAAGACAATAAACATTCTTGACAAAACAATATTTGTACTACAAGCTTAGTTGAATCCACATCAAGCTTTCCCTTTGCCTTTTCCTTTCACATCCACACTTCCTTTCCCCTTGCGAAATGTGATGTTCAACGATATCTCGACGCCTCGTTGTTCGGCTATTCTAGCTAGGTGGTCGAACATATTCGGGAAATCTTCAACTTCCTCGAACATATCCCATGTACACACCATGGGCATCGCAGTTTCATCGGGCAATCACTAAAGAAGTGCTCTATGCTTCTACATCCGTGACCAATACCAACATTTCTATTTCTCATCCTGGAAGCAACAACAACAATCAAATTTAGTTGCCTCGATATTTTTTGGCACCAAGCATACTGAAATTCACATAAATAGAAATTATATGATAATTTACCTCTGCATTTTCCATGGAGGTATTCTTTAGCCCCTTCTCTTCTAAATTCACTATTTTTTTCTTAAATAGTAAGTTCTTTTTAACAGTAGCCTGTAAGTCTAGCTTTTTCGTTACCAAATGGGCAAGTTCTGCCCCAGTTAGCTCTTTCAAATATTCATCCATTTCTTATTCAGCAATCGACATTGAACTAAGTACTACAAGCTGCCTGTTTACCACCTGATAACAACATTATACAACCAAGGATGGACCCAGCCTCAAAGTTGAGCACGAGCGGACGTTGACCGATCAACGTCGAAGTTCAGCAAGTGTGCAACACATAATCAGTAATGCTTAGCAAGGCATAATCAGTAATGCTTAGCAGAGTTAACAAAGAAAGCTAGTAAAAATATTGAACAACAGAGAGATGATAAGAGCATAAACTCTTTAT
Source organism: Fraxinus sp. D2006-0159 (assembly GCA_903798375.1). Classification (NCBI taxonomy): domain Eukaryota; kingdom Viridiplantae; phylum Streptophyta; class Magnoliopsida; order Lamiales; family Oleaceae; genus Fraxinus; species Fraxinus sp. D2006-0159. The sequence goes on from CAIGRQ010320859.1 coordinate 25,727, forward strand.
TCACTCTGCTTTGAGTTTCCCGTGTTAGTGAAAAGAGAATGTATCATTTTGAAAGCTCATATTTAACTTATACAGCATTACTCGGGGATTGCTTTTAGATGAATCGAGGATAAAAGATAATATACAATGGACAAAATTTATATCACAAATTATGGCCTTGTACTAACCAGAAGTGAAAAAGAACCAGTTTTGAGGAGAGTTGGGACAATAGATGCATTTAATGCATTTCTACCAATCAAGCCTTGTAAAGGATCCGCTGAACTTAGTATCAATTGCTTCAGAAGCTTTACCAAGTGAATCGTGTCAACGTGGAGAAATCTAAGTAAAATAGCAACCGTCAAGTCCTGTACGAAACTTTAATTCTTCTATACATTCAACTAAAAAAAAATTGAACAATGGTGCTTTCTCAGAATTTTAGTAATTTTGATCAACCAGTGGTGATGCAATTATACTAAATGCATATGTGACCGATAAGGAACAAAAATAAAAGGATAAACCTCCGAATGCTCAGAATTGTTAACCCAAAGGGCAGTCACCGGACCTTCCAAAAACTTGACTGTAGCATTGGAAAACAAAACCCACAATTTTCAAGTTATTTTGACTTCACACACAAAACAATCACAAAACAATTAACACCATTCGAGATCTAATCTAACGCAAGCAATAAGTCCTATAAAATTATTAACAAAACGGAATACAAAATTCCCTTTTTCTCGTAATTGGACAATTTAATATTTACCTTAAACAGAGTGTACGATTAAAAACAGAACTACGTGTTTAGGGAGCGACTTAAATTGAACCAACCGTGACAATGGAGATCGAAATTAAGAGAATTTTTAAAATGAAAAACAAGAATTAATAAAATTCAGTGAAGAATTAATAAAATTCAATATCACAGGAATATGAGCAAAAGGAGGAGATTGGATTAGGGCTAATAATGAATCAAATATACTGATTTTGATTAGATGAAACAGACGGGGAAAGAAATATAATCCATTCTCAGCATCGACTCCAACCATAGAGGACGGAGGACCCCTTTCATTTTCAATTTTGTTATTTTACTCACCTGTAAATCATCAAACTGTTCATCTACAAATGTTATTGCAAAAGCCAAACACTCTAATACATGTATTCAATTCAAATATTTCCGAAAATGAATTGAAAAATCAATATGGATTAAACCCTGTTCATCAATAACACACTAAAAATACCTTAAATTCTCTTCAAATACCAAATTCAATACCAAAAACTAAGGAGAATCTAGTTCAGTTGAATCTCGGCTGGTATGAACAACGCAAAAAAACCAATTAAAAAGGGAAAACTCGCACTCATAGAGGGGTCTGTCAGTATGCAAGAGATTATCAAATAAAACCTACCTTAAAAACCCGATCGAATGAAAATTTATTTCTTGAAAAAAAAAAGGTGGAGTAATGTGTGTGTTTACGCATGTTAATCTGCAAATGAATGGGTGAAGAATTTAGAGTAGCCCACTTTCAAAAAGAAAAAATAATGAAGAGACAAACCAGACAGAGGCACTGTCGGCGTTGACGCCAGTCGGTCCGGTGGAGCCCTGCACGTAGAAGGGAGCCTAGTTGCTGGAGGTG
>CAIGRQ010320863.1:0-11445 GCA_903798375.1 Fraxinus sp. D2006-0159
AGCTGGGAGGTAAATGTTACTGGATCCCCTATGGTCCATTTTGGAATTAAGCTCCGTATGCTGAAACAGAAGTTAAAAGCATGGAATTATGAGGTTTTTGGTCGGGTGCAACGAGAAATAGGACTCTTCAAAGATAAACTGACACACCTGAAAAATGCTTTGATTGAGAATTTCTCTCTGGAAACTGAAAATCATTTACTGGAATGCCGAAAGCAATATGAAGGATGGTTAGAAAGAGAGGAAATTCTTTGGAAGCAAAAGTCCCGTATTAAATGGCTTCAAGAGGGGGATGGGAATACAAAATTGTTTCACGCTTCGGTTAGAAATAAAAAAACAAAGCCAAGTTATAGAACACATGGTTCTTGATAATGGTAATGTGTTGAGATCAATTGAGAAAGTTCATGAGGGTGCGGTCCTATTTTTTAAAGAGCTGTTGATCGTGTCTCCCATCACATTTTCGGAAATAGACCTGGAACTGCTGTCACCGGTAATATCAGTGGAGAAAAACCAGTCCCTTTGTAATCCACCAAGTTTGGATGAGGTGAAGGAAACCCTGTGGTCGATCCCCATGGACAGCAGCCCGGGTCCAAATAATTTTAGCGCATGTTTCTTCATCAAGGCATGGGATATTATTAAGATTGATCTCTTTGCACTGGCCACAGAATTTTTTGAGGGATAACCATTGACTACTGCCTTAGGCGCAACAAATATTATTTTGATTCCCAAAGTTGAGGCTCCCAACAATTTTTCTAGCTTCAAGCTTATTAGTCTGTGTTCAGTGGTGTACAAAGTTTTAGCCAAAATCATGGTGGCGAGGATGGCCCCTTTACATGGTCCCTTTACTAGATAAGATGGTTTTTTGCGAACAATCAGCGTTCATCCATGGGAGGAGCATCTTTAACAACATATCAATAGCCCAGGAGATGGTACACAGTATCCATAAGAAAGTGCCAGGTAGGAACTTGTTAATGAAAATTGACATGGCCAAAGCTTATGACAGGATGAACTGGCGATTCCTTCTTGCAGCTTTACAAAGATTGGGTTTCTCTGATCAGTGGCGAAATCTTGTCTTCAACTGCATTTCCTCTCCTTGCTACTCGATCATGCTAAATGGGACAACACGTGGTTTTTTTAAACCTTCCAAAGGATTACGCCAAGGGGACCCACTTTCGCCGTATTTGTTTATTGTGGCACAAGAGGTATTGTCAAGAATAATTAATCAAGCTTTTGTCAACAAGCAAATCCAGCCTTTCCACTCTGGAGGAATGGTGATTAGTCATTTATTTTATGCTGATGATTTACTTATCTTTGCTAATGGCCATAAAAAGTCGACTAGCCAGTTGCTTGAACTAGTTAAAAGTTTTGAGTTGAGGTCGGGTCAAATGGTGAATCCTATGAAATCCTCTATTTTTTTCTCTAAAAATATTACTATCGCCCGTAAAAGAAAGCTCTTGACTTTGTCAGGATTTAAAGAAGGGGCATGGCCTTGTACTTATTTGGGAGTCCCGCTATATACGGGTAAATTAAGGAAACACATTTTTGAACCGTTGCTGGAGAAAATTCAAAAGAAGTTGGTTGGATGGAAGGGACACCTACTATCCTTCAGGGGAAAAATTGTCTTGATCAAACATGTCCCTGGGAGTAAGCCAATCCATGTTCTTTCGGTATTAAACTTACCTAAAGTAGTTCACAGTGATCTAAACCGTGTACTATCATCTTTCCTTTGGAATGCAACCGATGGTTATAGGAAAATGAAATGGGTATCATAGAGAAAAATTTGTCATCCAGTCGAAGAGGGTGGACTGGGCTTCCGGGACTTTAATGAAGTGCAACAAGCCTTGTTTATGAAATTTTCATGGAAGTTGATGGTAAGGAATTCCTTTTGGGCTGACTTCTTTGGTTCTAAATACATAAAAAAATAAGGCGGTGACCTCGGTTAACATGTCCCCTACACAATCTCGATTTTGGAAGGGTGTCGTGTCAACATTACCCATGGTGTTGCAAGATTTTTTCATTCGTGTTCGGACGGAACATCAAATTTCTGGTACGACAACTGTCTAGGCAACCACAGTTTGGCTGAGGCTGGTCTTGAGGTGGTGGGACTGAAATTGCTGGTAAAGGACCTTTTAACAACTAATGGAAACTGGAACAAAACACGTCTTAGGGAGCTAGTGGAAGAACGTCATGCATCCACTATTGAAAGGATTCAACTGAAATTGAATGGGGAAAGAGATCAATATGTATGGAAGCTCAGTAAGGATGGGAGATTCTCAACTAAATCTGCATGGGACTTGATTCGCCAAAAGGGTGTGGATTGCTCATGGAAACGTTGGTTGTAGCATAATAAAGTTCCTAAAAGATTGTCATTTGTATCTTGGAGAGCGAAATTAAATTGCTTACCACTAGACAACGTGGTGCAAGCCATCGGGATTCCATTGGTCTCCAAATGCGAGTGCTGTGTTAACCCCTCGGTTGAAACTGTGGATCATGTATTAAGCAATGGAGATATGGCCAAAAAGGTTTGGAAATATTTTTCTCTTCACTTCAACCTATCGCTACCTTACACGTCGACCTGGAAGGGCAGAATGAATCTGTGGTGGGCCAGGCATCGAGTTCAACACAGGCGGGTATTCTTCGGGGCATTACTCCTCTTATCATCACATGGGCGCTATGGAAACTCAGATGCAATACCTGGATGGAAGGTCACCCTATTGTATGGCAGAGAGCGGTCTGGAAAATTAAATCTTAGTTGACACTTATTGAAAGTCGAGCTACTAAAGTCAGAAAATTAGAGTCTGCGACGTCCAATGTATGAGATCTTTAAATTGTCCTATACCTGTCCTCCAACAACCTAAGGTACAAATGATAGGCTGGAAGAAGCCATTGGTAAATCAATTTAAGCTGAATGTGGATGGTGCCGCCAAAGGAAACCCGGTTCCGCCTAGGGACGATGGCGTTCTACGGGATTCACATGGAATTTTCATGGCTGGCTTCGCTCACCATTATGGTTCATGTACAAACATGGAGGCTGAAACTCGTGCTCTCCTTGATGGTCTACACATGTGCAATAATCTGGGAAGGAAAAATTTTGTTGTACCAAATATTTTTTACCTAATCTTTCACTGAATGGACAAGTGGCGGCCCCCTATTGGGTGGGCATCTGGGCCCGCAGACGCCCACCCAATAGGTGGCCGCCACTTGTCAATTCGGTGAAAGATTAGGGAAAAAATTCTGTACACGTAGCATAACCCATCTGGGAATAGGTGATATCATGGGGGAAACTAATTCGAAGGTGTTGGTTGACTGGGTTAAAAATGGCATTTGTTCCTTATGGTGGCTTTGGGAATTTTGGGAAGACATTATGGAATTGTTGCGAAAGTTCAATGTCCAGGTGCACCAAGTGTTTAGAGAGGCGAACATGGCGGCCTATGCCTTGGCCAAAAAAGCGAGTAAAGGCTCAAGTTTTAATCTTGGTTATGACGATATAGCCCCGGCCTTTCTTAAAGGTATTTTGTGTACGGACCGTCGGGGAATTCCTTATCTTAGACGTTGAGGTAGTGTATTTTTATCATAGCATAGTTTATTGGTATTTTTTGCTTTTCAAAATTGCATTGTAAGAGAAGTAGTCTTCCTTATTTTTCGTTTTCATTTTATCCCATATTTAATCACAGTATTCCTCCGCCAAAAATGAGGGCATATCAATAAATTCTCGAAGGTCCCACCCTCCTTCCAAAAAAGTTATGATGCCATTTTTATGTTGAATACCACTTGATGAACCTAACCACCAGAATGAATTGTTGAAGTTATATCCCAAATAATAAAGTATTAGATCAAGCAAAAAATAATAAATACAAGAAATATGGCAGTGGAATGTCGAGATTTTATTGATTCAAGAATAATGGAGAAAAGAGAAAATTACAATGGATCTTATAATTCTATTAATCTCTTTTCTTACATTATAAAATTGTATAGAAGAACCTAATATTTATAGGAATCGTGTAAAGAACATCCAAACCATAATGGTAGAGTTGTTAATGAAGTATAATTCCAAAAAATTGAGTACAAAACAAAAAAGGGGAGAAAACCCGAAATAGGTCAGGTGGGCGTCGCGGAGCTGAGCGTTCTGTCCCCAAAAAATGATTATCTTTTTTCAAACTGTTTTCTCAATTCCGAACTCTTCTTCAAATCCAATACCAATTTTCAATGAGTTTCGAAAATAGAACTTCAACTTGACATAGAACTTCAATAACATTCCAAACTGCATTCTTCTTAACGTGCACTCCAATTAGAATTCTTCAAATTACTTTAACAAGGAATTTGGTTCACACCCAAATTGTAAAAATCTCCACCTTGATATGAATTCCACCTAAGAATGAACTGACTTCTTCAACAATAACAAAAAAATTAATTTCTCCAACAAAACACAATACTTTACCTCTTCCAATGAATCCAAGCACTACTCTGCAGAATTACCTCAAATTTACAAAAAATCATAAAGATTTTAAAATGGGAAAAATTGTAGCGGAGGTCCCAAACCTTTTATTTTGTTGCAGATTTTACGCTAACCTTTCATTTTGACGGCTGTCGTCCCAAACCTTGATATTTAATTGCAGACGTGGTCCAAATCACTGATTCCGTCCATAATACTGTCAACAGTGAAATTATAATTTTATTTCAAATGGATAAATTAAACGAGGGGCAAAATAGTATATTTACAATTTTCATAATAAAAAAATTTGTCCATTTGGGTTAAAATTACAATTTCACAGCTGGATAACAGTATTATGGACGGAATCAGTGATTGGTACCACATCTGCAATTAAATACAAAGTTTTGGGCCTACACCCGCCAAAATGAAAGGTTAGAGTAAAATTTGCAATAAAATAAAAGATTTGGGACTTCCGCTGCAATTTTCCCTTTTAAAATTCACCAAACTGAGTTGTAATGCACCCCAAAGCAGAATCAAACGCAAATGCTTTTAAAGAAAGTCCCTTGTTAGATTATATACACTTTCTACTTGACTTAAAGTATGCTCAACAAAATCAGCATCTTCATACCATTTTCCATCGAGTCTATTCGCACGTGACTTTAGAATTTGTAAACTTGTTCTCTTAAAATTAAATTGGTCTATAATGCCTAATGTATGAATTTTTCCCTTGGTTTGATTCAATTCTAGGCTATTGATCTGGCCCAAATAATTTGCAGTTTTTATCTTAAACTTTAGAGGAAATTACATAAAAGCAGGGGTTTAAATAATACAATTCAAAATTCAGGTGCAAACTTTCATTATTCATAAATCGGGTATCAATAAATATAATCCCTAAATCAATTTTCCTTTCACCCAAACCCTAACTCTTCATTGCCCAAAATCGTTCGAGAAGAAACCGCACATTCATTCTCTCTCTCTTCGGCCACGAACNATAAATCAGGTATCAATAAATATAATCCCTAAATCAATTTTCCTTTCACCCAAACCCTAACTCTTCATTGCCCAAAATCGTTCGAGAAGAAACCGCACATTCATTCTCTCTCTCTTCGGCCACGAACCGCTGTCTGCGACGGCTAACTACAGTTGTTTCACTCTCAATCTAACATCTTTCAATTCGCTGATTCTTGGCTAACTATTACTTTTCCAGCTTATCTTTCCGATTCTCAGTCTTCTATATCCCAGTAACAATGGAACCCATGGATATTGTTGGTAAAACAAAAGAGGATGCTTCGCTTCCTAAAGCAACTATGACGAAAATTATTAAGGAGATGCTCCCACCTGATGTTCGTGTTGCAAGAGATGCTCAGGATCTTTTGATTGAATGTTGTATAGAGTTTATTAATCTTGTTTCATCATAATCAAATGAAGTTTGTAACAGGGAAGAGAGGAAAACAATTGCACCAGAACATGTACTCAAGGCTTTACAGGATCTTGGATTTGACGAGTATAATGAAGAAGTTTTCGCTGCATATGAACAACACAAACTCGAGATTATGGACACAGTGAGAACTGGGAAATGGAGCAACAGAGCCGATATGAGTGAGGAACTATTTAGTCGAGACGGGTGGTGTTTTGTGTGGTGGTGATGGTGGTGTGACGGGTGGGGTGTCTGTGATCAACAATTAGGTGTACGTGACCAATTATTTAGTCGTTTGTGACCAACTATTTGGTTGATTTGTGACTAAATATTAGACGTCTGTGACTAAAACTAATTTGTGAACAATAAACTGTAACTTATGTGACCTGTAATTTGAATTATATGTGACCTATCTCGAAATAATATGTGACCCACAAAATTTTTTATCTGTGACCACGAAGTAACCCGTGACTAATTAATTTGACGATATGTGACCAGTAAATAAATCTGTAACTTATAATTATGAATATGTGACCATTAATCACAAAATATGACTTTATTATTAATATTTAATAAATATTTTTAATTAATTAAATTCATAGCTGAATTTTTGAATTTTCAAACTATTTAACTTACTTTTGAATTGAGGTAAAGAATATACCTTAGATATGAACTTTTCCCTAAACTTTAGCCCATGCTCAAAGCCCAGACCAGCTCTTAATTCTTCTATTTGCTATTTCCCGAGACTTCTTATACTGGCAACCAAAAATTAAAGCCTATTTCTTTTTCTTGGTACTCATTTTCATTTGTTTTAGCTGGGTGTTTGTCCCAGTTGTGTATCAGTAAATGGAAAGAAATTAAAATATGTGCCAGGGAGTTAATTTGCTCACATGCATCCACACGCATCTAAAACTCTACTTTATTTGTAAAAAATTGGACAAAATTTCGACTTATTGAAATCGAATACATAAAGTAGAAAAGAGAAATAAATGAATATGAATTTAGTTGAAGCAATAGTTTAACTCTTTCTTCTTAAGACGTCAATGTCTCACATAGGTGCTAACAATTTCTCGGCATTCGTTTTCTAAGATACGTAGATTAGTGAATCTATTGATATTTTGATCTCTTTTTACATGAAACTTGAACGATCGTTCTACATGTAAATAATAGTTTACATAATGATTTACTTATGATGTGATGAAATATGATTGTGTTAAAAACTTCTTCAATCAAATAAAAATAATAAATTCATCACTCTCTTTTTGACAACTCATCTGTATGTAAATTATTATATAACTCTTCATGTACAAATAATATTATTCCAAAATAAATGCTAAAATTATTTTGAAATGAATACGAATCAATATGATAATGTAACGATTCAGTGAATGAATGAAAATTCCAAAGATATGTAGTTGTAAAGTTTTGTCTCAAGAGACACAACTTTACAAAATATTCAACTCTTGAAATTTATCTTTATACTAGTTTTTGCCCATACAATGTATGGGATTGGTTATTTTGTAGGTAGTGTTAGCGTGTTAAATGTGTTGAATTATCCTCCAAGAGCCTCTAGCATCCATGGGTGCCTGCATTGTTGAATAGCTTCAAGAATTTTTAGCCAACTTCTTTGTCGATAGCTCTTTTCAGGCCAAGGCTCGAGTTCCTCTTTCATGAGCAAAGCGAACATGGCAGCTTTCCACAAACCTTTCGGACTGAACTCGTCCTAGAATGTTTTGCTCTTGAAAGCATAGTATCCCAAGAAATGCTGAAATAGTACAGCCACAAAAATCAAAGTCAGAAACCCCATTGCAGCAATGAGATTGATTTCCTTGCCTTAAGTGATCCTTGTACATGAAGTGTGTTGATCACCAAAGATTCTAATTGATTAAAATAATCACTTTTTCGTCTTTCCCAATCAACAATTGTGGTAAGGAAGAAGTCTATATTCCCCTTTTGTTTTGATAAGATAAGGATGAAAACTGTATCACAAATAAACAGTAAACGATGGAAAAAAAGTGGAAAAAAAATTAATAGAAGAGGGATAAAGTGGGAAGATGTCCCGAATGAACAGTAAACGAAGCATTCCCTCTTTAAATAGAAGAGGGATTCGTCCTCGCATCCTATAGATCAGAAGATATGAGCATTTTGAACACACACATGAACCATTACTCCCCAAATGGTTCTAAAACAAACTGATTGGAATAGTAACTTGAAATTTCATTGTTTTAAAGTCCACTTTAAAATCTCTGTTACGATCCATTTTTGAAGGTCAAAGAAAATATAATGGTTAATGAATAAGCTTAGTACCTCAACGATAGGCGATAGCGACATGGAAGCTCCCAGTTTTCTCCGCAATTGCTGACGATGCTTCTCTCTCATTGTAAAAAGTGAAAATCGTAAAGCAGCTGCAACGGGCACATGACAATCAGGCAAAAGTAGGAAATAATTTTCTCCAACTCATATATGCATTCGGAATGATACAAAAAGTGTTACATTACAGTGAAAAACTGATTATCATGAAAATATTGCATACAATAACAAATAAATTATAGAGAATTATAATATAGAATGAGCACTTGCTCCAATATTTAAGAACTACCAAATATTTATTTACCAAATTGACAATGAGAATACTGTAAAAACAAATATAATCGCCATGTCGAAACTTGGTTTAAGATGTTCAATGTATATTATCGATTAGTAAGATTAAAACTTTCAGCCTTATAAGTTATTTACAAGATAATAAATTTTGAGTTAACTCGACCGAAACTAATCTTGACCAGTTTAACAAATTTACATGCTATGATAGTTTTCAAATATAAGTATTAGACATCATTAAAATGAACCAACCATAAGTTGAAGAATACAAGAAAATAAGGCATGATATAAATCAAAACCATAAACATATTGATCAAATTAATAGAAGAAACATGTATGTAATGTTAGAATATTTATTTAACTTATTTGCTATGTTTAAAAAATAAAATAATTCAAAGGAAATGATTGATCATAACGAAGGAGACTGTCCATAGAACACAAGAAAGGAAGACAAATAATTTATCCAAGTATTCCATTTCCTTCGATCTCATCTCGACTGCAGAATCCTTGTTGTCGTCAAGGAGGAAGGCTTGAAGACCCTTGGGGAAATCCTTTGACCTCAGTAGATTATTACCAGTGCAAGCCACAACTTGGTTTGCATCTTTTTCAAGCTACATAATTAAAGTCTTCACTTCTGTATTAAACATGAAACAAGAACAAAAAACACCACCTATTAGTTCCAGATATCAAGGTAGTTAACTAAACACAGTCTAAATAATAGTTTTTCATCATAAAGTAATTTGGGAATATTCATCAAAATTGAAGAGTACAACCATGTCGAAAGTTGCTCCTCATGAATCACATCAGAGAATATCCGTTAAAAAAATAAAAAAGGATGAAGAAGCAAGTATTTTCAAGATTTGGTAATAAAGCATAATCAAGTCACAGAAGTAGTTAATTCTACACCCAAAAACTTGAATATGATCAAACTGATATTAGATTTACTACTTTTATGTTATGTATCAAGCATTACTTACTAAAAAGGGAGACAATTCTCTGAACCCAACACATCCTTTATGAGCAAATAAATTTGTGAAGGATCCTATATTTTTCGTTGAGCCCCTCATCCATTCTGCTTCTCCCACTTAGGCAGCTAGGCAATCTAGGTACCCAAACTGCCAAGAGACACAAACTTTACCCTAATAAAATGACTAATATATATTACATGAGCGTGCACTAAAAATATAGGGAAAATTTAACAATGATGGAAAACCTCATCAAAACACAAACTATGAGTTTGGTATTTTGGTCTACCACCTTCCTCCATATGTTGGCAATGACTTTCGATACTGATCAACATCTCATTTTCAGAAGGTATAAGTACCTTACATGATAAAACATGCTCCACCCATCTTGCTTGAAATTCTACCATATGAAATACAGCCACCTGTTTTTTCATGAAATTTTCTACATTAAACTACAATTTAACTCAATTATAAAATGAAGAAGTAATTCAGAAATACTTATAAATTCAACTCAGCATAAGGTATCCTAATAAAAGAGAGGGTAGGAGCTAGCTTTGGGGAGGAAACGTTCTTGTAAAGGGGTTTAACCTGTCTATCATCCACCATCACAATTCCATTTGTTTATAGGAATGAAAAATCATAATTGAACCAGTAACAATGTGCGAAATANAAATACTTATAAATTCAACTCAGCATAAGGTATCCTAATAAAAGAGAGGGTAGGAGCTAGCTTTGGGGAGGAAACGTTCTTGTAAAGGGGTTTAACCTGTCTATCATCCACCATCACAATTCCATTTGTTTATAGGAATGAAAAATCTTAATTGAACCAGTAACAATGTGCGAAATATAATTTTATATATTTAAAAATGAAAGACAAAATGGGAAAAAATAAGGATAATACCCTGTGCAGGGGAGAATAATATCAAAATCGACAGGATCACCATCCTCGAAAGCTACCTAACCATTGACAATTTCAATATGCATGGCAAAGAGTCAATTAGAAAGAAGGGTTTAACATACAAGGGCACAAACAAACTGGATAGATATATTACATTTTTATTGAATGATTGTATGATCATCTCATCTAAAAATCAAGTTGTAGAAAAGATTAAATACCTCAAAAGTAATATTAAATGAAAACATTCTTTCTCAAAACTATTTATGGAAAGTTTCCTCCCTTTCATGTGCACTCACTGCAATTTCACAATTGACATGGATGGCCAAAAAACCAAGCATAGGCATACTATGCACAAACCTGCCAGCTTATTATATCTGTTTAAACAGGTCGACGAAAAATAAATAAAGGCAACCATGCTCGAAGAGAGAATAGAACTTCCCATCTAGTCATCTATATGTAACAAACATAACTTCAGTGGAAACATATTTTTTCCTCAGGAGAAGGAACCTAATATAAGCTACATCAATTTTTTTAACTAATATAAGCCACATCAAATTTTTTTTGTTTTCAAATCATTAAAGAACTAAAGAACGCCGGACAACGAGCAAACTATTCAAACTACCACAATAGGCAAACCCCCCACAAAAATCTCTTCCAATCCTCATAGAACCATTACAAGAAAAGCAAATATCGACTGTAAAACGAACACAATAGAGCAAAGATCGAGCAGAAACATTGCAAATAAGCAAATACTGACAAAAAAGAACACAACAGGGAAAAAATAGAGCAAAAAGGAAAGCTTAGCAGGTAGATTGAAACAAACAAAGCGGGGCCCATGTAAATTTTCATGCGTATACAAAAAAATGACATACCTTAGATCGACGAAAATGAAGACAAACCCAGGTCGATTTTCACTTACAGACTGAACGAATAACGACATGGGGTAATTAAATCGCAACAAAATCGCAAAAAAAATAAAAATAAAAATAAACAACAAACTACCAAATGAAAAAGAAGAAAAAACACGTCAATAACCAGAATTCATATTAGTGACCATCATCTTCAAAACTGAAAGAAAAGAACACCTTCATGCATGAAATAAAGAAACAAGGTAAACTAATCAACAAGTCATATTATG
>CAIGRQ010320903.1:0-24864 GCA_903798375.1 Fraxinus sp. D2006-0159
TAACTTCATCTAAATACGGTAAGTTCATCTCAAATACGGTAACTTCAATTACATATACATTTCAACACTTAAAACAGTCACAATCATAGCTAGTTGCATAACCAACATAAATATGTATAATATGGCGTGCGTGACCAATATAGAGAAATTGTGTGATCTTAAATCGAGCGTAATATGGTAGATTTCTGTGTTGAAGGAAATACATTGAGGAAACTACGAAAAAGGTAAGTTCTCTTTTTCTCTATAATTTCTTTTTCTGTTTTCTCTCTCCACGACGTGCCCTTCTCTCTCATTCTATATAATTATAATTTTTTTTTCTCTATAGATAAGGTAATTGAAATCCTAATAAGTAGTTTTTTAGTAATGTAAATAAAAAAATTTAAAAATAAATGCCAATTTATTTTTATTTTAATTTTTTAAATTCCGAATTAGTCAAGAAATAAGTGGTTCACCCAATTTCTCAAAAGAAAAGTTTAAAGGGCGTTTGAATTATTATATTTAAGCTGTTTTCAATTTTGTAAACATCAAAATTTGTTAGATTTGGTATTTTGAAAATAAATTTTTGAAAACAAGATTAAATTTAAAACATAAACTTTAAAACATATTTTTAACATTTTGGAAAACGCCTCCTAACATTTAAAAATAAAAGTAATTCAATTCCTTTGATTCTGGAGACGATGAAAATTAATGGAAAGACTCTATAGTGAGACTTTCGTGGAACTATCCATATAGAAATTATGTTTGTAAACCATAGTCGACCTTGAAGTTTCCTGCTTATTTGAATTTGGTCCATGCTTCATGTTTTTAGTCCAATTTTGGTCATTTTTCATCATAACCTAGATCCCAAAACTTCCAGTATTTAAACTAATTTTTATTCATCGATTCGAATCTTTCCTTAAAAAATATTATTGAAACCAATTGAATTCTTAAATCTAGAATACCGAATACGATATTGAAATTTTTTCTTGGAATGTGAATGATTTCTAGGTCACTTTCGGCTTTAAAGTTTAAACTGATGAAGCAAACAACGGCTACCAAAAGAGCGGCATCCATTTTTTACTTGAAAGTTGCCAGAGACCAATTCTCGATAGAGGAGAGTACGACAGAAGACACTTCCATGTTGCCTTGGACCTCAATAACCTTCAGAAATTGGTTGTCGCAAGTTTTGAAGAGTAATTTAGTCCTCAAATTTTTTATAAGTTGAATTTTATTTCCAAAACTCACTACTTTTCTCCGATTCCTCCCTTAATGCTTCACCTACTGAAAAAAATCTTCTAGATGTATTTCTTCACTTGATGTTGGAAGAAGTTAGAAGTATATTTTACACGTTTATTTGTACTTGGCCCCTATTTCGTCACCATTGAAATAAAATTCCTTTTTTTTCTTAAACTTATTTTTAATCATACATTCTTACTTTAAATATTCTACATAGATTCCAGACTTTTTCTTACTTTTTAACTATACATTTTCCAAAAATATCACTATTTCAAAACTTGTAACCTAAATTTTATTTGCAAGATTCGCCAACTTTAATTGTATATATTACTTGATAATACATTAGCATAAAATTATTTTGTTTTACAGAATCAAATTCATTGAATAAATTATAATAAAATAATTTCTTAAATTAAAAATCAAACCTGTTCTTCAGTTTCCTATCTTGAGAAAGTTTTTCAAAATGACAAATCAAATGCCTTTTTTATAACCTCAAAACAGACCAACAAAATTGAAAATGAACTCAAAATTGAAAACTGAAATGCAAACTATGGCTAATCCTAATTTCTCTAAAAATAAATACATCTTTACCAAATACTCTAAAGCCACATTTGGTACAGATTTTTTAAAAGTAAATTGTGAAATGTGATTTTTTGGAGAATATATAGTTAAAAAGTAAAGAAAAAATATGAGTTCACATGCAAAATTATTTAATTAGGAGAATGTATGGTTAAAAATAAATTTTAAAAAACTAAGGTAAAATATGAGCTAAATCATGTAACAACCTATAGGGAGGTGAAACATGGCACCTTTTCGTGCACGTATTTCATATTATTTTTAAGGGATAATTGTAGCAGCGGTACTAAACCTTTCATTTAGTTACAGACTTTGCCAAAACCTTTAATTTGTGTCACCTACGGTACCAAACCTTTCATTTTACCAAACCTTTTCAAAATGTCGCAATTGAAGTCAAAATGGATGGTTTCTGTTATTTTGACCGTTAGTTGACCAAATAATTAACTTTGACAATTATTTTTACTAATTTTAAAAGGTTAATATGGTAACTTTACATTTTTTTTACAATAAAATAACTATAATTAAATAATTAAAATTAAAAAATCAATTTCATCTTCTCCATCCACCTAACACCCAACACACCTCAAAACCATCATCACCACTGTTATCTCCTCCACCACCACTACTACCACCTCCTCCATCATAATCAATTACTACACATTTACTTACCACCAACCAAGCAAACGAATTCTACTTTCTGAAATAAATTTTACAAATTAAAGGTAGTTTTTTTGCATAAATGATGACCATGGTCTTGGTTGGTGTTGACTTTACTTTTTGTACTGTATTGAGAGCAATTAACAAAGCCCATAAAGATGAAGACTCAAGAAGAAAATGCACAGTCCTCCTTGCTTGATTCCATTTATTGTGAAGAAGAAAAATGGGGAGAATTTGAAGAACGGAGCGAAAAAATCAATTTTGATGGTAGAAATCTGTCCTATTTTCCTAATCTGTTAACAAAACAATATTTGTTTTCAGAAGATGAAGCTTTGACCTCCTTCTCTGCAAAGAAAATGACGCATTTGTCGATGGAACACACTCCTCTTTCTCTATAGGCACGCATAGATGTAATAGAATGGATCTTGAAAGTCAGATTTTTTTACGAGTTTTCAGCGTTGACTGCCATGCTTGCAGTAAAATATCTTGACATGTTTCTTTACAGCATCAATTTTCAGAAAGAGAAGACATGAATGATCCAACTTGTAGCAGTGGTGGTGATGGTTATGGGGTGGGGTGGATGGAGAAGATGAAGTTGATTTTTTTGGTTTTTAATTTTAATCATTTGATTTTATTTACTTTATTAAAAAAATGTAAAATTTCTATTTTAACCTTTTAAAATAAGTCAAAATTATTGTCAAAGTTAATTAATTGGTCAACTAATGGTCAAATTAATAGAACTATCAATTTGGACTTCAGCTACGATATTTTAAAAATGTTTGATACCATGTGTGGTACAAATGAAAGGTTTGGTATCGTGGATGATACAAAATAAAGGTTTGGACAAAGTGTGCAACTAAATGAAAGATATGGTACTGCTGTTGCAACTAAATGAATCTCATAAAATGTCTGTATAAAATTAATAATTAATTTTAACTTAATTTTTCTTATTTCTTCAGCTAAACCAAACAAATGCATAATGTTGATTTATATATACCAAAGTTGAAAAAGATTAATTTTTTAATAAACATATGTTTGGCACAAATTAAAATCTTTAAAATCTAGATTTTAATTTAAATAAAAAACAACAATTACTTTTAATCATATATTTTATGAATCTCATAATTCATCAAGTCACACATTTTATCAATTTTTAACCCCCATCAAATAATGGCTAAATAGTTTATGCAAAAAGAAAGTACAAATTTTTTTATTAGTAGACTAGAAATACGGGTTAAATTATTCCAAGGACCATGCTATAGTGCCCTAAAGTTTTACCTAAGGAATGACCGAATTGACACTTGGCCCCCCCTTATACCCCCCCCCCCCCCTTATTGGTGGGATGCCGGCATCCCACCAATAAGGGGGGGCCAAGTGTCAATTCGGTCATTCCTTAGGTAAAATTTTAGGGCAAAGTAGCAAAACCCTTATTCCAATATCGAAAGTTTTTATTGAGAGTTGAGCTGCACGTACAAGGATTTTCACAGAATTCCCACGGAACCCTCACATGGAGGGTACGTAATTTTTTTATTGGGTAGGTCCCTCGTGGAACCCACCTCACGTGATAGGTCTGTAAGGATAATGTGAACCTACTTCTCTACAAAAGGAAAATCCCTTTTATTGAACAAGAAAATGCCACCAATCCCCTATGGTAGCTGAAACACGTGGTAACAATTCACCCCCAATTCTAGGTAAACACGTGTCCAAAATCCAAATACAATGGAGAATAATCTTCATCCAACGGCTCACAAATCTTCAAGAATGACAAGCACGACAAATACAGGAGCAGCCTCCATTTCCTAAGAGAACGATAAACGAAAAATTCGTGTGGATACGAGAAAGAGAGTGAGAGAGAGAGAGAGAGATGGCGATCGGGACGAAGGCGATGCCTTTTTCTTTCGTGGCACACTTTTTGGGCATAGTAGGTGCGATTATGGTGCTTATTTGGTGTATCAGCTTCAGAGGAGGTTTAGCATGGGAAGCCCCAAACAAAAATCTCATATTTAATGTAAGCCAGTCTACTTTCTGCTGTTTGAAAATCGTAAAACTATCGTCTATCTGCTACGTTTGTTCTGGTGTGATCATCTTTTACTTGAATTGAATTGAGGGTAGTAATCAGTACTATATAGTTTTTGCAACTGGGGAAGAGCATTTAACTTCAGTTTTACCTACTTGAGTTGTTTCAATTTACATCCTGGTTTGCTCTTGTTGTGCATTCTTTCTTGATTCTGTTTTTGCTCTTGCAACACACAGTTTGTTTCTATTTTTCGTTTAGGATTAGAACACAATTAAGTGCTATGCTAATTTGATTTGGAAACTCTAAGCAAGAGTTACTAACTTCCTTTGACTACTCGGCCATTGGCAGCTTCGGTTATTTGATTATTTCATTTCTATCTACTATCCCCTCTTTGTTGATGGCATATTTTCCAGAATTTAATGGCCGAGATCCACACAAGTCTAAATTTATGCAAAAAAGACGAAGACACTGCCATTGTTGTCAGACCTTATCCATAAAATGAATATCTTAAAAGAAGGTTGTCTGTGGTTGGAAGGTCATTAGTTGCAGATGGATTAACTGGATAGGTTTTGACTATTTGCAAGAGCATTTTAAAGTTTTGAGGGATGTTTTATTCAAAGAAACAATAAGAATTAGGACACACACAAGTATAACAAGTGATTTAAAGGATTATGTGTGAAATCACTAGAAGGTTAGCCTTCCACTTCCAGGTCATTGGCTAATTCCAAGTATTTGGCGAATTTTATTTTCATTTAGAGTTGTCTATAATACTCCTTTTATATCCAAGCTGGGAACGATTGAACTTCGGATTCCAAAAAAAAAAAAAAAACCCTGTAATGCTGAGAAAAAAAAAATCTTATTAGGAATTTCTTGGTTCTATGTCGTTATAAGTATTGGTAATATAAGGTGTTCATTGTGTTTGTGCCAATTTATTAACTTATTCATTTCTTTTGTTCCCAGATTCATCCTGTTTTAATGCTTATAGGATTAGTCATCATTGGAGGTGAAGGTAATTGAAACAAGTTCCTAAGTTATAATAACATATTAAATGAACATCTAGCCTTAATTATGAATTTATGATTGACTTCTTTATGCTCTCTCTGTCTGTGTTTTCCCTAAATGCAGCCATTATGAGTTACAAATGTCTCCCATTGAAGAAGCCAGAGAAGAAACTAATACATCTAGTTTTGCATGCTATTGCTCTCATACTCGGCATAATTGGAATATACACAGCATTCAAGTTTCACAATGAAAGCAATATCGCTAATTTATACAGTTTGCACTCTTGGCTTGGAATTGGTGTTATCGTTCTCTATGGCATTCAGGTACTGTTCCATTGTATAAACTTCATTTCACTCTGGTTAAATGTAATGCTCATTTGGAACTTATGTTTTTTGTATTGCTTACTAAAGGTCCTTGAATCTTGCCTTGCTAAAAGGTACCTTATCACTTATGTGTTTCAGTTTCTTTTATTACATCTTCAATTTTTTTCTCGAGTGCGAACGAGCTGAATAATGTTGAAGCTGGATTTCTCATTGATTTCTTGATATGCATCTCCGGCTTTCTGAACATTGGTTTATCGCAAATGAAAATCTTGTTACTATGCAGACTTTGGAGCTAAACCCATATTTAGGCCTTGAAACATATTGCTTAGACAAGTACTTAATGTGCTTTACTCACCATGGTTTTTTCATTTGTCATATTGGGATACTTTATCATATCTTTGAAGCCTCTTGTGCAACTTCTTAATTAGAGACCTTTTTCTCCTTTTCCTTTCTGTGATCCCATCAAACTAAACTTTAGTTCTTTCCATTTCTCCTCAGGATCTCCTATTCTAATGCTATTCTAATTTGCAGTGGATTTATGGTTTCCTCATTTTCTTCTATCCCGGGGGTACAACAACACTTAGAAGCGAGTCACTTCCATGGCACGTTCTGTTTGGCATTTTCGTGTACGTTTTAGTAGTTGGCACCGCTACACTAGGATACCTCGAAAAGCTTACATTCCTCCAGAACTCGGGTCTCGCAAAATATGGCACGGAGGCCTTCCTTGTCAACTTCACTGCCATTGTCACAGTCTTGTTTGGGGTATTTGTGTTCTTGACAATTCTTTCTCAGCCACCTCAAGAAGATGAATACAGTTACTCGGCTATATAATGGCATCTACAGTAGCTCTGTCTTTGCTTTTCTTTACCCTATTTGGGTTAGGTGTGAAGTCCTTGTGTACTATAAGGGTGTGAGCTATCTCTCGTTGTGAGGATATATGTATTTGCAAAAATATGTATAAAACAATATGATGTGATGTTTTTTTGCTGTTATTATCACAAAAAATTGAACTCTTAAATTAAGTATTCATTTGATTTTTAAATTGTTCGTTTCAAAATTAGCTGTTGAGTGGCTCTGTATGGATGCATCTAAATGTATGGCTAAGCTTAAAAGTAAGCCAAGCTAAGCCTAAAATAAGTCTATTCTCAAAATAAGTAATTTATATCCACCGATTTGACTGACAGAAGAACTGTAAACTTTCTTATAAGTAAATTTTTAGGCTTAACCAAACATGTAGGATGGAAAGTAGAAAGGAGAATTATCCATATAAAAACGCACGAACGCTATCAGCTATGCTTGTGTTCAAACCAATTTTTATATGTTCCAGACTTAAGTGAAATTCACGAGTGTTGATTTGGAAATTGGATTAGGAAGCTATAGTTCCAGAGTTTTTTTCGAGAAATTGTCCAGGATTTCAATTCAAGGTATGTGATATTTGTGATAAATGATAAAATAAGGAATTTGCGACATTGGTGTTGGAAAATAAAATTTGATAGATATTTTCATATATAAATCATGTTTTAATTCATTTAGAAGAATTTTTAATAATATTTAATTAAATATTAATAAACGACATTGTTATTGCGATCGTTGACGGTAGACATTCAATAATAAATGATCATTGACAACCCTAAGTCCCTAACTGACCTTAAATCTTGAATCTGCCATTGTACGATAGCTAACTTTTTGGAGTTCTCCGTGCAGCCTAGCACGTGTCTACACATTAACATATAGTCGATACAGAGAGACAAATGGTGCTTAGCATTTGAGACCTTTTTCTTCTCTTGTTTTGGCCATTCGTTTTCGGTGAATTTGAGGGTAGTTTTAATGCGACAAAATGATGTTTGAATTTCTTTATGACGAAAATGACGTTTAACCTGAATTTGATAAGATCAATCACAAACACCTGCCTTTTCCACGTAACATAGCCACTCGATTGCACAAAATTTCTTGGCATTTTGCAAAAGTTTATTACAAAACTGGAATAAAAGGTTTTTCTTTTGATGTTTCACTACAAAAGATATTTATATATTTATCAGTTGTTATAGTTTTTACGGTAAGAACACTTTAACTAAGGTAGCGTATCCATGTTCGACACTCTCTGAATACTCTGCCATAGTAATTTTTTATTTATCAAAAATATTATATATTTTTAGGGTTAAATTCATCAATAACCACCTAACTTTATACTTGATATCACTATGACTACTCAATTTGATTTTGTTTCAGTATGACCGCACAACTTTGTACTTAGTGTCACTATGGTCACCGTGGTCGATTTTACTTCACCATGGTCACCCAATTTGATTTTACTTCACCGTGGTCACCCAATTTTAAATAACGTTTCACAATGGCCACCCAATTTCTTTTCATTATTTTCACTAATTTTAAAATGAGTAAAATGATAACTTTGTATTTTATATAAAAAATAATTTTTTAATGTTAAAAACGTTTTTATGTTATTTTATTTTTTAAATAAGTGTTTATTTTATTTTTAAAGTTTTTTAAGAAATTATTATATATATAATGAAAAATTACTGTTTTACCATTTTTAAAATTAGTGAAATTGGTGAAAATAAGTTGAACAGCCACAATGAAATTAGGTGATGATTATGGATGGAAACAAATTCAAATGGATAGTTGTAGTAAAACTGGTGGTCACGAAGCAAAACAGTGACCACGACAAAACTTGAGGGACACCTTTCCAGATTCTAGCAATTGTAACTTGTCTTTTTCCTTCTCCCTTCAACGCTCACCAACTCAAAATTCATTATCATTATTTATTATCGCTCCAATTCTCTGTTCTTTTTTCCCTGTAATTTTTTTATGTCGAAGGAGATTCCGAATTTATCGGTTTCGGAGACTGCAGCGGTGATGTGTGAGCCGCTGCTTCAGCATCAACGGCAGCAGCAGCAGCAGCAGCCGCCACTGGATCTGCAGCGATCGCAGTTTAATAATACTTCGCAACTTGCAATTGTTGGCTCCAATCTGTGCCCTATCGAAAGCCTCGACTATGAGTACAAAATTTGCTCTTTCAGTTGTACCTACACATATATCTCTCCTATATATACATATGTGTGGGTGGGTGGGGGGTGATATATATGTTCATAGCATTATTGAAAGGAGCATGAATGCTTAAGAGGAACTGGCTGAGTGAGTTTTATGTAGTGCAATGACTGCCGCTTATATATTGAAAGCATTGATAATTGACTTTTTTTTTTAATTGGCTTATGATTTGTGTTTTGATTGATGTGAAAATTAATATTTGTCTCGTACTAAAGTGGAAAATCTCAAAAAATTTGAGTATGATTTTTTTGCTGGAAGAGAAAAATGGAAGGCAAGACTACCTCTGCTTTGTTTTGCTAGTACTTCTATAGTTACCTTGTATCTCGTGGCAACTGGGAAAGTGAATTATTATTTTTATATTCTTTCTTTTTGTTTCTGTTATTTTCCTATTCGAATCAGGATTAATTCGACTGTATCTTTCTGCAGGTTTCTTTGAGAAGTCCTAAAAAATTTTAGCCATGCTAGTAGACGTTAGTTATGTTCCTTAGGAATTATTGCAAGCAATTTGCCTCTGATCCTAATAATCTTTTTATTATTTTTTTTCCCAATTATATTTGGAGAATACAGTCAAAGATTTTGCATTGAGTAAGAAAAATGAAGGATGTAAAATGCTTTCACTTAATATGCGACCATGCTTAGGTGTATGATTTCTTGTATTGATAATAGAAGAAAAATGTGAGGAAGGACACTTATTTTCTTGTCTTTCTTATCTGACAACTACGCATCTAAATAAGTGAATCTTTTCTTTGTAGGCTTATCGAGAATGATTTTTTCAAGCAAGATTGGAGAAGCAGAGAGAAGATCCAGATATTCCAATACATTTTCACAAAATGGATGCTGTGTTTTCTTGTTGGACTTATTGTCAGCCTCCTTGGGTTCTTCAACAATCTTGCCATTGAAAACATTGCTGGCAAAAAATTCGTTATCACCTCCAACATGATGTTAGCCCGAAAGTAAAATCTCTATTCTTTAAGTTCGTGCGATTGAAGTTCTATTGTTTTTGTTAACTTCACTTAACTTTCATCTTTTATGAATTTTTTGTTTCAAAATATTCTTTTCCGTGTGAGGATGGTACTTTTTAGACACATTTTAATTTTAGTTAAAGTTACAGATTTTGCTTCCACTATATTTGCCTGTTTCCCAAAGAAAAAAGTTCAGTGGGGATTCTATTTCTGTACTATATATTTAATTGGTTGTGAATTTGAGGACAGGTACTTGGCAGCTTTCCTAGTATTTGCATCTTCAAATCTTGGGTTGACATTGTTTGCGAGTCTGATCACTGCTGTTATAGCTCCAGAGGCTGCTGGTTCAGGCATACCAGAGGTTAAGGCTTACCTGAATGGTGTTGACGCTCCAGCAATATTTTCTATACGGACTCTGTTTGTCAAGGTATTTTGGGATTCAAGTCATTGGATTGCATTGCACTGTTCTCTCTCAACGCCACTGTTTTTCTTACCAAGATATTATTCTGTAGGAGAATTGCTCGATTACTCAAGGATTATATATTAATTAGATAATATTGTTTGGAGTGGACATTCTGAGTAACATAGGTAGGTCGTGATTTAAATTACTTTGATCCAGAATCTTGAACTTCCAAGACGAACGTATAACTAATGTAATGGATTATTGGTCCCAAAATTACAATATTGGAGATTTGAATTTTATCATCCTAATCAAGTTACTTCAAGGAAAAGCCTTGATTGTGCAAGATTCAAGGGGCATGCCAATAATCCATTTATGCTTTTGCAGTTGTATAACATTTTTTGAGCTTCACAGTCCCATTCGAAACTGAACAAACTCAACTCCAATTATTCACCCTGATAACTCTGATTGACCTACCATTTCTTATATAATCTACATTATTAATGTGCATTTAGTTTTCCCCTTTTGCTGCCACCAAGTTTTCCACTTTCCATTCCTGTCACGAGGAGCATACCTACCCAGTTTTAAGCAAGGATCAAGAAATTGGAAATTTCTCTATTTGTATTAGGGGATAAGTGTCTATATGTTAATTATTGAGTACCAGAGGACCAAACTTCATGAATTAATTCAAACGACTGTTTTCTACAGTTACAGCTAGGGAGATATTAGAAGTGAGAGTATAGACAAGTAATGTTACAGGAGCATCATAAATATGAAAAGCTATCATCCGCATTCTATTATCTTTCTGTATCTGTCTTCAAGTTCCACTATAACGTTTATATGCTTTCAACCTTGAGGCTGTTAAAATTATATACTTATTGCACCATATTTTTCTGGCATTAAACCACTTCCTTTTAATTTTTTTTTTTGGCCCTTGCTTGAGATGTGACGTCCTTATCCTATCTTTAAACTCAGTACAATCAGTTTTGAGTTTGAGGTCTTACCTGATGGAGATCTAATACACAGATTGTTGGTAGCATATGCGCCGTGTCAGCATCTCTTAATATTGGAAAGGCAGGGCCAATGGTCCATACTGGAGCCTGCATAGCTGCAATAATGGGTCAGGGAGGGTCAAAGAAATATGGGTTGACCTGGAAGTGGTTGCAACATTTCAAAAATGATCGAGACAGGCGAGATCTTGTAACATGTGGATCAGCTGCAGGAATTACTGCTGCTTTCCGTGCTCCTGTTGGTGGTGTGTTGTTTGCTCTTGAGGAAATGGCATCTTGGTATAACTTAAAAAAACCCATACTATATATTTATTTTGTTTATGGTTGTTTTCAACCTCAATGAATGATTTATATGTATACTTACCTACCCCCTTTGCTGCAAGTTACACTGGTGATGAGAGTCCTGTGTCCATAACACTGACTCCTGTATAATCTTACTAAGTATTTTATATGACCCTAGATTATGGTAAGCTTTGTTCTGCGGGTCCTATTCCTTTTCTATGCCAGCTATTTTGTGAGCACAGTTGGTCAACGCTTGATATTCTATGGCATGATATTTCCATTGTATAAATATATTGGCATGCATCACTAGATGATGTTAATATTTTGGTGATTATAAACTATGTGATATTGTGGAGATTCCTTTACATGTCACAATAAAGTCAGTCAGTCATGATTTTCTTCTGCAGGTGGAGAAGTGCTCTGCTGTGGAGAGCTTACTTCACTACTGCCGTTGTTGCAATTGTGCTTCGGGCTCTAATAGATGTATGTTTGAGAGGCAAATGTGGACTATTTGGTAAAGGAGGTCTTATTATGTATGATGTCACCTCGGCAAACATATCTTATCACCTCAGGGATGTGCCTCCTGTTCTCGTTCTTGGAATCATAGGTGGCATATTAGGAAGTGTCTACAATTTTTTACTAAATAAGGTTCTCCGATTTTATAATTTTATAAATGAGTAAGACTTCCATTTTTACTTTTCATTCTTTGCTTCATTATATGCTGTTATGATGTGGATCGGATATCATTTTAGCCTGACAGTTTTATCACTTCGAGTATTATTCACCATTTTCTTCCTTCTCCATCTCAGAAAAGGAATCGCTTGCAAGATAATTCTGGCTTGCTGTATCTCCATTTTCACTTCCTGTCTTCTATTTGGATTACCATGGCTTGCATCTTGCCGTTCTTGTCCATCAGATGCATCGGAGCCTTGTCCCACAATCGGGCGTTCTGGTAATTACAAGAAATTTCAGTGTCCTCCTGGTTACTATAACGATCTCGCAAGTCTCTTTTTCAACACGAATGACGATGCTATCAAGAACCTCTTCAGCAAAGATACTGACGCAGAGTTCCATCGCTTATCAATGCTAATTTTCTTTGTTACATGCTTTTTCCTCAGCATAATTAGTTATGGAATTGTGGTTCCTGCGGGTCTCTTTGTGCCAGTTATTGTGACAGGTGCAGCTTATGGACGTTTTGTTGGGATGTTAATTGGTTGGCACTCGAACTTAAACCATGGCCTCTTCGCTGTTCTGGGTTCAGCTTCTCTTCTTGGGGGATCTATGAGGATGACAGTTTCTTTATGTGTGATAATTCTCGAACTGACCAACAATCTATTGTTGCTGCCACTTATAATGATTGTTCTTCTTATCTCCAAGACTGTAGCCGATGCATTTAATGGAAATATATATGACCTCATCATGAAATCGAAGGGTTTTCCTTACTTAGAAACTCATGCAGAGCCATACATGCGGCAATTGACAGTTGGTGATGTGGTTACAGGGCCACTACAGATCTTCCATGGCATTGAGAAGGTTGGTAATATAGTTCATGTTCTCAAAACCACGGGACATAATGGGTTCCCGGTGTTAGATGAACCCCCACTTTCTGAGTCTCCAGTTCTATTTGGTTTAATCCTGCGAGCCCATCTTATAACATTGTTAAAGAAGAAAGCTTTCTTGCGAACTCCGACACCAATTGGCCCTGATGCCTTTGTACAGTTTTCCTCTGATGATTTTGCCAAGAAGGGTTTGGGCAATGGTGATAAAATTGAAGATATAGAGTTGTCGGATGAAGAGATGGAAATGTTCATGGATTTGCATCCTTTCACCAATGGAACACCCTACACTGTTGTAGAGACAATGTCTCTAGCAAAGGCCCTTGTGCTTTTCCGGGAAGTTGGCTTAAGGCACCTGTTGGTTGTTCCCAAGGTTCCTGGGGTAAGATATTTTGAATCATCGACTTTCTTACTGTTTCCTGTTCTAGTGCTGCATCTGAAGAATTTCACATGCTGATATGCCTTTCAGTTTTACTTGATTAATGCATCATCATGTTGCCTGTGATTCTCCTCTTCTCGCTATTGACAGCCATCATGCTTTTATAATATTTCTCTTTACATGGTATATTTGACTAAGCTTAGTGAAAAAGTAACTTATTTTGAAATGAACTCTTTCCTAGTTACCTTACCGTCAAATACTTATTTCTAACTTTCACAAATGAAAGAAATTATTTAGCTTAGAACTTTTAACTTGTATTTTTAAACTTAGCCAAACATGCTTCAAGTTTTCTTCTTTTCCATGTGATCCTGAAAAAAACTAAGTTTTATGCTCTCATTGAACGAAGTTCCATCACAGCTTTTTATGATGCGCCACTTCTATGTGCACAAGTTGTCACCCACAAATGTAAAGCATATGCATTGCAAGTGTGTTTTTCGGGTGCTTCAATGGTCCTTCTAGTTTTCTAATGGTCTTATTACTTTTCGCAGCGAGTTCCAGTTGTGGGTATATTGACGAGGCACGATTTCATGCCAGAACATATCCTGCATTTGCATCCTTTGGCAGCACGAGGCAGATGGAAAAGGTTAAGGTTTCAGTTTCCTTGTTTGGACAGACTTATTTAGAGAGTTATAGTAAAGCTGTGCGACTATGCTCGGGAGTTTTTTGAATAGCCTTGTACGTGCAGAGTTCCTAAATGACACAACAATATATTCTTTTGCATCTTCAATGCAGTAAAGAACCTTCATCAGAATACATCCATTTGCAGTCCGGTAAGTAAAAAAAGAATTGGTTCCCTAATATGAAGCAGCAACTTGAAATTCTGCTTTGTATCAACTTTTCTTAAACCAATTATCTAATAAATGTCTGCCACTGAGTAGATCCCTCAGGACCGAATACTTGCCCAGAATAGGCAAAATAGCAACCAAATCACTCTGCAGACAATCTTAATCATGTCCTCAAATAGCTTTCGTTTACCCCATTAGTAGGCTTCCCTTGTAGCACGTTTTTTCATTGTACTGAACTTGATCCTTCATCCGCGATCCAGAGATACACCCGTTAAGGGCCCTTATTATTATGTTTAGGCGATTTTTTTTCCGCATTTTTTCTATGTATTGAAATATGGAATATATATTTTACATAGTTGTAACTATAAGCTTAACGGAAATGCACCACATTGATGTTGAATTTCAGCTATTTTTGGTACTGCTACAACGATAAAGTTAGTATAGTTTCAAATTCTTTGCTGAGGTTATGAATTTTGCTTTCCTGCAGATTTAGTTCACTGTCATAGTAGCTGTTTTCATGCTTAAACCTCAGTGAGCAATGGTTGAATAATATTTGACTAAGCTTAAAAAGTAGCAAGTACTTTTTTAAGTTTATTTGTTAACTTACAAAGGTTACTTTTTAACTCATCTTTTTACAAAGGTAACTTTTAAGCTTAGCTTAATAAAAGATCAATGGGGATAGGATGGGGATTGCTACTTACATATGCGATTTTAGATTTTTTTGTTGCGTCCCGTGGGTGGACTTTCTCAATCATATAACATGAAAGTAATTTGTTTAGTACAAAGTTACTTAAAACACACGTTACTTGATAGTCATGAAAGACTGTGAGAAGAAAACGCTCACTTGTTTAAGGACAATTTTTCTCAAGGAATATTGATGACCACTCCACCACCACCACCGGTCCACCACTGTGAAAACGGGGGAATTAACAATGTTTGATGCAGAAGCAGCGGCGGCGGAAGCCCCTACAGCGGCCATCGGGAAAGCCCTCAGTCTGGCAAACCGATGCACAGTTGCTTTTACTCACGCATGGTCCCTTGAACCTTTGGCTTTGGGATTCACAAGTCCTTGCCTCTGCCGCAGTTAGTGTACCTAACAAAAATATTCAAGAAACAGAAGATTTAAGTAGTTGATCAATAATTAATAAAATCTGATGCGAAGATTTTTAATAAATTTTGATAAAAATTGATGAAACGTGTGATTGAAAAAGAAAACTAAATTAAAATCTTATTTAAAGCCTATAACTTGTAGCGCATCTGGTTCAGGGTCTTTGCCTGACCTACGGGTTCTTACAATTTTTCTTTTGGAAATTTTTTACAATTCTTATTAATTTAAACCCTTGTTTGGTTTAGATAAAAAATCACGTTTTTAATAGATTTTGATAAATAATGATGAAATCAGAAATGTACAATTGATAAAGTTGTAAATCCCATAAAATGAGTGGTTGGGAAAACAAGTTTAAAGAAAAAACGAGATTTAGAATATGAGGTCAAAGTCAACAATTAATTTTATTCACATATCTTTTCAACCACATATTTCATTAACTTAATTTTATCAAAATATATTAAAAATCTACTTTTAAGCCTCACCAATCAAAGGCTTATTATAATTACACAATCAATATTGAATAACAAAAGGCGTCAATTTTTTTGTTAAATTGTCACGTGACCAAATTGAAAACACGATCCACCTCAAATTTCTAAAAACCCAAGAAACAAATGTTGTCGTGCAACAATTTAATAGATATTTTTACGATTTTTATTACATCATGCAACTATAATAAATAAAATAATATTATTTAATATCACTGGTGTTACAACATTAGCTTATGCGACACTGAAAGCCATTAAATGAACAAAATAATTTCACTTTACTTGAACATATAGATCACATGAAATAGAATGATATTTTAACCCCCACCAATAATAGATAACGAATAACATGATAGAGATTAACTTTATTCTTTTTCAGAAGTCGACAGAAGTTAGGGTGGATGCGTCCACGTATGATCCAGAAATTAAGAAAAAGCCAAATAGTGACTAATCATTGTGCACCTCCTTTTGTCGATGACAGTGATGAACCTATCAGCTTTTAATAAAGTAGGGGCGGAGTCAGGATCGAAATGAAAAACCTTATCTTAAAATGGAGCTAAAGATTGGAATAATGGAAAACGTGGAGCTTTTCAATTGCGCTACACAAACATGTTCAAAAATAGTGAGATCACTATCGACACACGATTGAACAGTTGAAAAAAAATAAAAACACAATACTCAATTATTATCTGTCACAGCATCCCATCCCTCCATCCATGTTCTTGAGCCTGTCTATGGAGCATTATTCGAGCTTTTTATGTCCATTCATCATCCATGTCAGATATTTATTGGTACACTGCTTCCCTGACTTCTCTCTCTCAATCATTCAAGAGGTAATTGTTTTGAAAATTGGCTTGTAAATTAACTCCAAAAAGATCAAGGATCAGCTAGTAAAAAAATTAAATAAATTAAATGAAAACAAATTTTAGCTTAAACAGTATTATTTCGGTCTATTCTAAATTTCTATTTTTTTTAATTTTTTTTTTGTTATGGAAATGGTTGGATGGAAAGAGGAGAGGCGTGAATGGAGAGGAATGAGGGGAGGGAGGCGTGATTGAGGATTGAGAAGGTTTTATTTTTAGCAACGTTTACGTAACATTGCAAAAAAAAAAAAAAAAAAAACATCTTTTGATCAACTTATATGGATTTAACTGAACAAAATGTTTTATTGCTGGAGTTTAGTAATTGTATAGAGATCTTTTTTTTTTTTTTTTGGTTCAGACACCTTTTCATGCACCTTTCATCCCATTATATAGGTTGATGGACTAAAGCTTATTGTCCTAGTTATCTTACACTACAATGGTCCTGACCTAAGACTGTTATCCACTCCCCGTTTGAAAAAAAATGATTAATTGGTGAGTTCACTCAAGGAGAGGTCATGATGACATTTAGGCATTAAGCTTGTATCCTAAGCCATCAAGTCATCTACATGGTTGGTGGTGCTGCCGTCAAAGAGGAGCACTTTCTCTGTAGTGTCATGATGATATACGATATCTTCTATAGTTTTGACTTCGACCATGTTCATGGGATATTTGATCAAAGTGCCAAGTTGACCTGTTTGGACATTTTGGTAGGTAAGACTCTTTCGACCAAGTCAAAGGGAGCTCTCAATTGGTCTAATGTGAATTTCAAGTCGATAACAACCGTTCTGTTTCGGTTCTTATAACACTGAGAGCATATTTGACCATTAATGACCTTTAAGTTCGATTGGACTGGTCGACATGGACTGTACTTGTGGGGGCTAAGTTGGAAGATATCTCATTGTGAATAACAAATTTTTTTGCCCAACAATTAAAGATAAAGGATTATGGTTGTCTAATATAAAAAACTACATGGCTACTATTTAATGAACAATCTCAAAGAGCAGCTATAAAATGAGATCAGAACAACTTAAAAAAACCCCCGTTTTGGGATACTATGAACAACTCATAAATTTTATCACGTATCTCTCTTAATACTGCCATGTCAAATCCAGTCTAATTAAAAACCAAAAGCCACAGAAAGTCGTTTCAAATACCATGAATTCATTGTTAATAAAACAATTCTGCTATGTTTCAAACCATTCAATAGAAGCATAGTTCTTATGACATACGCATGAAAACGCAAAGTTGGCGCTCCCACCCATATCTACGAATTAGAGAAGTAACCTAAAAAATGTTCAAGGGAAGTGAAAGAAGATGACAAGAAGAATGCAATTACAAATGACTTAATTATTTGATTCATATTGTTAGCACAGGCTGGTATCCATCAAGAAAGATGTGTTAACTCATTTGTCCTTTGTTCATAAAGAATAATGATTGAATAGAAAACCATAGCAACACCATATAGACTTTGTTTTCAATGCTCACCTGTCAGTCTCTCCTTCCACTTCTCGAGTAGTCCATTCTAATTCCCCACAGCTGCTCCGCAACTGATTTCATGTCTGGACGATCAATTCGTGTAGGTGCCACACATTGGATGGCCAAACCAAACATTTTCGCCAGTATTTCTTCATCTACTGTTTCCTTCATCATAGGGTCTAACATCTCCAAAAGTTTTCCTTCATTATACTTCCTGAAAGCCTACATAAACAGTGTGTATGATGAGTTCCACAGATCTTTTCTTTATTCAAAAATTAATCTGAAACCAGCCATTTATTCCATATTAGATGATTTTCAAAGACTTAGTTCGAGGGAACTAAGGAACATGGATGCACATTGGCCATATGTTTTACTTTTGGGGGGACTGGGTTGGTTATGATGTAATTGGTACATTAAAGATGGGAAAATGCTTAAGGTCTTCTTGAAAATGTGAAAATGGCCAGGCAGGGTGGGTTTGTAGGAACTTTTCTGAGAAAGGAACGTTACGAAAAGATTAAAATTTTAGAAATTAAGCTTAAAAAGAGAACAGCTCAAACAATAATAAATCATACACCATGACTACAGATTAAAATTGCATTTATAGCCAACCCCTTGTAATATACTCCTTTGAAAAAATGCTCTTTGCTTATTTCTCTTTGGTTGTCCATCCCTTTCTGCTTTCTCAAATGACAGGAAGAAATAGTTTACATACAAGAAACAAGCATACCGATAATGAAGTTCAGTATCAAAACAGAAACAATATGAAGTCTTATTGGTTCACATTCTCCACGTAACACAGGTTTTACATAATAACTAATGCGAATAACATTGTCGAGTATAAAGAGAGAAAAGATTACCCATTTAATTGTCACCCTGTCATCGGGTGGTCTCTTCAAATCCAAAGGTCGACGACCAGTTAAAATTTCTATTAACAGTACCCCAAATGAGAATACATCGCTCTTGGATGTAAGTTGATATGTCTTCATATACTCTGGATCAAGGTAACCAATTGTGCCCTTTACTTGGGTTGAAACATATGTTTTCTCAGAGTCCATCTCCCCTATCCTCGCAAACGCGAAATCTGCAACTTTGGCTCTCATGCTCTCAGTCAAAAGTACATTGGAGGACTTCACATCTCTGTGGATAATTTGCTTCTCTACATAAGATCCAAAGAGAATAGCCACGAACCACATGAAAATAGAAAATAAGACAGTGACATTAAAATAGACGAAGTTGCATGAAGATTGTAACATGATTAAACTGTGAAGCAGAAATTACAAGGAGAATTTAAGCGAGCGTGTTTGGATGAGCTTTAAATTTTACTTATAAGTAAACAAGTAAGATTAAAAAATAATAATTTTTTATTGAATAAAGTTGAAAATAAATAAGTAATGTAAGAGCTTCTTAAAATAATAATTTATTTATTAAAAGTAAGAAAAAAAGTTATCCAAACATGTCTATAAACAAAATTTTACTTTTTTCTCTTTTAACCTTAGCCAAAGTCTAGATAATGTTGTAATGCACATCATTGAAACCAGGGAGTAAATTCATAATTCAAAACAGCTCTTTAAGGATCAAGGTCCTAATTGTAGTTCTCTAGGTAATAACATGATATTGGTGCATAAAGCGTCGGTAGTTTTCAATTTCATTGTAGTAGCTGTTCTTCATGATAAAAATCTACAAAAGCAAATCAACTCTGCAGAAAGAGCCATCACCTGCATATAGATGGAGATAGGTTAGGCCATGAGCGACATCAATGGATATTTCAAGTCTCTGACAGAAATCCAATATCTTTCCCTTCCATCCTACAAAGGAAATCAGCCAAAATATTGCAGTTATACTCGCCTGACCAGAATATTTTCGATGTCTCAAGAGTTTAAGAGGTTTACCATCTAGATGTTCTCTAAGTGTACCATTTGGCACATACTCTGTAAGAATCAGACGTTCATCTCCATTATCAACATAACCAAGCAGCTTGACGAGATTCCGATGATCAATTTTAGCCAGAAGTTCAACTTCACTCTTAAGTTCAGTCCGCAACGCTTCAAAGTGTTCCTTCTTTTTTTGTTCAACAATTAAACATCATTTACTTAACATAATTATATGTTGGAAAAGGAAAAGGGAATAGTTTGAACAAAGAAACTGTCTTAATTCACGTCTCATTAAAAAAAATTGTCTACCGTTTCCACTTTGATTTTCTCCGCAATTCCAATTTGATCATTTCATTTTATTACAGAAACCAAAAGTGTCTTAACACAGCTTCACTTCCTTTTACCTTGGTGTGACTTTTAAATTCTTTCTATTTATTATTTTTAGCCGGTCTCAAGCTCGGGTTAAAGAGGAGGGCTGCAGTAGATAGACAACCAGCATAAAACTTCGTTAAACCTTGCGACATTATTATTTTTAGCCTAAACACTCGAACAATTAAATACAAGACTCCAAAATTCAGTTCCCATTCTTCATTTTCTATGCAATGGGTGGGCTACGACATGCATCTCGCATTATGGCAAAAATATCTACAAATAACACGTATAAAATGTAAAAATTAAGTACATTTTCAGTTTTTGCATCACTCTTGGCTCTCACATAACAGGCAAAATCTTCTCGTAGAATGTTCAATAAAGTGAAAGAACAATCATTCTTTTCAACCATTGTTAATGTCCAAAACGTCTACATTATTTATTGAAATTACAATTCTGAAATTCCCATATTTCAAAGAGTGAAAGCTCAATGCTAATGTTTTCAAGTTCTCATTCACGTTCTTAAGTAAATGAAATGAAAATTCAGGCTTCTTACAATTAGATTCCTGTGCATAGAGAAAATCTAAAATCCACAGTTAAATAATAAAATAATTGTTACTAATTGTTTGCAAAAAAAAAATGAAAAATCATAGAAGTTAAATTTATTACAATGCTCGAGTTTAACTAAACTCAATCTTCACAGATTTCTTGATAGCCCAGCATCCACTCTCATATATAGTTGCTGTTCTTATTGCTATAGAATTACTCTTTCAATCATGTTGGAACCATTCACTCATTCAAACCCAATGGGCCTTAGCCCATCTAAGTAACATCATTTTCACTTTTTTTTTTTTTTCCTTACAACAGCTGTCGCTGTCACTTTCTTTATTAGTATATAAAGCACTTGAGCAAGGGTAACTTGATTGCTGTGGTTAATCATTGAGCAATAATTTTGGCACACCATGCTTTGGAAAAACAATGTTATGAGCAATTATTCGCACACCAAAGAGAGTATTGCAGAAATTACTAATTGTTTGCAAAAAAAAAAATAAAAAAAAATGAAAAATCATAGAAGTTAAATTTATTACAATGCTCGAGTTTAACTAAACTCAATCTTCACAGATTTCTTGATAGCCCAGCATCCACTCTCATATATAGTTGCTGTTCTTATGGCTATAGAATTACTCTTTCAATCATGTTGGAACCATTCACTCATTCAAACCCAATGGGCCTTAGCCCATCTAAGTAACATCATTTTCACTTTTTTTTTTTTTTTTCCTTACAACAGCTGTCGCTGTCACTTTCTTTATTAGTATATAAAGCACTTAAGCAAGGGTAACTTGATTGCTGTGGTTAATCATTGAGCAATAATTTTGGCACACCATGCTTTGGAAAAACAATGTTATGAGCAATTATTCGCACACCAAAGAGAGTATTGCAGAAGCTGCAAACTCAAAGTCCGGCAAAAGAATCAGAAGTATACCTTTTTTGCCCGTTTAATGGCAATGATCTGGCCATCTGGTAGCTCGGCCTTGTAGACAGCTCCGAACCCTCCTTCACCTATTATTTGNGCTATAGAATTACTCTTTCAATCATGTTGGAACCATTCACTCATTCAAACCCAATGGGCCTTAGCCCATCTAAGTAACATCATTTTCACTTTTTTTTTTTTTTTTCCTTACAACAGCTGTCGCTGTCACTTTCTTTATTAGTATATAAAGCACTTAAGCAAGGGTAACTTGATTGCTGTGGTTAATCATTGAGCAATAATTTTGGCACACCATGCTTTGGAAAAACAATGTTATGAGCAATTATTCGCACACCAAAGAGAGTATTGCAGAAACTGCAAACTCAAAGTCCGGCAAAAGAATCAGAAGTATACCTTTTTTGCCCGTTTAATGGCAATGACCTGGCCATCTGGTAGCTCGGCCTTGTAGACAGCTCCGAACCCTCCTTCACCTATTATTTGTGATCGCGCGAAATTATGTGTTGCTCTGGCAACTTGGCTCATAGAAAGATGAACAGATCCAACCCTATTAAGTTTTGGCGACATGGAAAATTTTGAAGGACTAGGCGGCACTCGCAGTGGACTGGCTGGAATCTTCTCAGAAACAGTACTCATTTCTAAAGATGAAATTGAATCCACTGCAAGAATAGTGCAGTACTATGTAAATATTCATATAAAATTAACAGGACTAAATGTGTGAGCATAAATATACTAATTCTTATATATTGACTATGCATAGCTAAGCCAAAGGACTTGCATGATTGAAAATATATCTAAATCATAAATATAAGAAAACTGATTTCGTATGAGAAGTATGTGTGTCCACACCAGCTTATCCACGAATGTTACTCACTTGAATTTGGCTCCTTGGACAGAATAGTATGGCCAAGTTCCCTCTTTCTTGCTTGTAAGCAAGGGCAAAGAAAGGACCAACATAAAACAAAGAAAGCTGGTACTGCCATGGCCAGAATTTTCTGGGTTAATATTGGGTTATTAGCATATTTATCCCTTTTCAACTGAGATGTTTTATCAAAAACGTGCTCTGTAGATCCTTCTTCAACCACATTTCGTAAAAATTTTCTTCCCACCTCCAAAGGCAACTTATCTGCATTATAGTAGATGAACCACTACTTATTAGCAAAATAAAAAATAAAAAAATCTTATGTATGCAATCTAAATGTTTCCAAAATAACAAAATCTTTTCCCAGTGTGCATCTCATAAGGAGATATTTTAACTGAAAGCAGAAGGTATGAAAAAATATTGCTCGATTGGGCACACCTAATGAAAATTCCAATCCACAATACTGATTTCCGATATTTCTTGTGATGGAGCAATGGTTCTCATGATATATTCTGAGAGCCTTGCAGAATAAATATTTGTCTACCAAATTTCCATCAATATAGAACAATTCCTGACCAGGATTACCCAAGTAGCTAATGTGATATGTTCCACAGGCTTTTCTATGTTGCAACAACCCAGATGCAGATATGCTTGGTGATTGCACCAACAATAGTAGACTCAATAAAACTAATGCCATTTTCAGCGAAATGCAGCAAAAATATTGCATTTATCAAGGCCAAAACATAATGGAGGCATCCTCAATTACGGAGCTCCACACAACTCATACACATCTCAGCTGGCCAAGTCAAAGAATTGTAGTTTAAGCCTAATTTATCATAGCATAACTCAATGTGCTCATTTGAGGTTCAATAGCGCTCTGATCAAGCAATATCAATCACCGCAATCACCTGTAAAGTCGAAATCAAGAAATTCTTCAAAAAACCAAGCTCCAAATTGACAGAGCAAATGAATGCCATAGGCACAATTTTCTTATTTATAAAGCCCAAGATGATGCATCAAGACAGAGAACATCAAAGTTCCACCAAATTTTCAAACAAGTTTCCATCAAATACCAAGACATGGCAAACATACAAATGAGACAAAACCCGAATCAGAAGAACACGACCTATCAAAGTTCTTCTTCCAACTTGAAAAAGACACATATAAATCCAACCCTGATAAAAAAAATCAACTAAAACTAAACAACCTAACTTTCAGATTAAGTTCATAACACAGTTCAAATGCTAATAACAAACTCAATTTAAATGTATCTAGTATGGATCGTGTATTGTGTGCGTGTATAGGTTGTGGGAGAATGGATCAACTAATAATAATACCAGTCAACATTAATTGAAATCAGATAATCAAACCAGATTAAGGGCAGTTCCTGATAGCCCATAAACATGCAGAAAATATGTGTATATCGATTGCTACGACAATACAAAAGAAGAGTCAGGGGTAGTTTACAGAGAGGGGCGATGCAGGCAAGGTAGAAGTTGGAAGATTTGCAGAATGATGGGCTCTGGTCAAAAAATTTGGTCGCATTTTTAGCCGCATTCGACGCATGAAGATTGTTGACAATTGTAGAAGTTGCATTGACATTTCTTGGTCTTCAATTCCCGGCCAGGAATCAGATTTTTGGAATGTTAAAAAAAATGGAGTCCACACGATACGATACTAGTGGGTACTTTCAGTAGATAAATTAATGGAGGAAGCCATTATCGAGGTAGACAAAGGATCCCCTTTAATTTGGAGGACTAGGAGTACATGAGCATTTACATAATGCTTCACATAATACTGATGTGGCAGTCATCCCGCTTTTAATTCAAATTTTTCACTTTCACATCAACAAGTGGATGATTGACACATCAGCATTATGTGAAGCATTATGTAGATGCTTATGTACTCTTAGCATTATTCTAATTTGGATATTTGGCACACGATCTTTATTTTGTCTCTCTTTCGCAAATCATCCTACCGTTTCAAATTTTGCATTTTCACTCGGGGTGTCCAAAAGCCTCGAATCGAACAGTTCTTCATAAGTTAAATACTCG
>CAIGRQ010320933.1:0-11716 GCA_903798375.1 Fraxinus sp. D2006-0159
TATAATACGCCTGCTCTGATACCATTTGTTATGGTTAGAGGTGAACTTCAACCAAAGCAAGCTAAACTCCACTCAAAATCATCACACGATTGAATATAATTATTAACCCAAGCTGAAACTTGGCTGGAATCATACAGTAACGACAAAATGTAAATTGCATTTCATTGATTGATACATTCTAATACAATGCATGGGAGTTCAAGTAATAAGACAGATATAAAAGAGAAGTTATGGACCAACAGGGAAAGAAGAAACAAGAGGAGGAGAAGAAATAGGGAAAGAACTATAGAAGAAGAAGAAGAAGAAGAAAAAACCTAGAAGAACAGATTCAGCAGAGGAAGAACAGATAAGATGAGAAGGAACTGGAGAAATCGGAAAGAAGAAGAAGAACCAGAGAGCAGGAGGAGAAGAAACGGAGAAGAAAGAAAATAGAATAGAAGAAGAAGAAACTCAAAAGAAGAGGACAGAGAAGAAGAGGGAGGAGAAGACACATGAAGGACAGCAAAAAGGAGATGGGGAGGAAGAGGCTACAAGCCAATTCAATTTATCAATTCATCCCTCTTCCACGCTCTTACAATACAACCCTATATAGAACAAACAAGTTAAAAGGCTTTGGGCCAGCCCAATACTAATACAATCCTATTAAGATAAAATTAATATAAATGGTCCAATCCATGACAGGCTTGGCGACTTGGTCGTCGTAGATTTTTACTCCAAGACTTTGGCCTGGCGAATCTCGACCGTTCTTAGTACTTCGAGCTCCTTTCTTGTGCGCCGACTCAATCGTCAGCGGCGATTTCATCGGAAACGACACAGAAACTTTCTGCGTGAAGGTAATCGAACCAAAATCTCCTCGCAAGAACGATGAAGACGAACCAGAACCAATTGACAGTCCTTTGAACGCTCCTACCAAATTGAAACTCATACTCGCGACCGTCATTACAATTACCCTGCAAATTGAAATTATGCAAGAAGCATTAGAATTTTGATGAATGTGTATGTCATAGGTCTATGGTTTAGTTTGTGGAGCTTACTCTTAGCTTTTTGTGAGATGGGAGAGTGAGGGCAAGTAGAAAATAGAAATACAAAAACGTTATCCCCTTGGCTAGTCCATGGAGTCTGTGAACTCGTCGTAGCAGATAATATCTCGAATAAGAAAAAGGTAAAGAGAAATGTCGTTGATACGTTAAAGGGATATGTTATGGGTACATTATTGTACCCATAGTTGTGTCCATAATGGACACTCGACACCTCCCTATTGGTAGGGTGCATGTGGCCCACAGAAACTGTTGTTTTAAAATTAAAACTACAGTGTATCAGAATATTTAAAGTTCATTGCCTAAAATAGTCCCAAATGCACCTTAATTTTTTTTTTCCATTACTATTCAGTAAAGAAAGTCATTTGTTCCCTAAAATAATTTTTGTTTAGGCCAAATTAATATAATTAATTTGACAATGTGCAAATTAACTGGCATCATCATGTCCATTGATTTGAAAAACTATTTTTGAAATCAATGACAAAGATTTTTACACCTCATTACTTGTCTAATTATTTGTACAAATTTATTGTACAAGAAGATTAATTCATGCTAAATATATATATTCACACCACAGTTTTTAACAATTACTATATTTTAAACCATGAAAGGTTCATAACATTTACACATTAAGGGTCTGTTTG
This sequence comes from Fraxinus sp. D2006-0159, assembly GCA_903798375.1. Lineage (NCBI taxonomy): Eukaryota > Viridiplantae > Streptophyta > Magnoliopsida > Lamiales > Oleaceae > Fraxinus > Fraxinus sp. D2006-0159. The sequence continues at coordinate 1,682 of CAIGRQ010320933.1, forward strand.
ATAGAAATGTGAAAATTGAATGGAAAGAAAATATTTTACAGGGAAAATATTTTTCTAGAAATCATTTTGCTGGGAATTGTAATTAATTGTGTTTGATTGGTATAATTTTTCATGGAAACTTCATTTTTATGGAAATTGTCCATTAAAGTGATAATGTTTTCTATCATTGGGTTTAGAATTTGTTCCAATTGTCAAAAAAAAAAATGAAAAAAAATATCATATCAAATACCATTTGTTTGGCTTTATTTTGTATGGAAATTGTCAATAAAAGTGAATTTATTATTTATTTATTTTTTACCATTGTGTGTAAAAAAATTTCTAATTGTAAAAAAAAAAATGAAAAGTTGAAAAATATTTTCCCACCAAAACATCAAAAATTTATTTTCCTCGNAAAACATCAAAAATTTATTTTCCTCGAAAATGTGAAAAATTTGAAAAGTTAGGAAAATATTTTCCCGGAAAAATTTTGCCTATCAAACCCTACAAAAGTTGAAAAAATTCAATTTTCCATGAAAAATGTGTCATATCAAACGGACCCTAACATTTATCTCTCGAACTTTTTTTATAGCACTTTTATTCTCATATTAATATAAATTGCTTCTTATTATGATTTCTTTTCAAAATTTTATTTAAGGTGAAGTAAAAAATACTCATTTACCTATTATATTTTTAAATAAGCAAAATAAATAATTATACAAAAAATACAATTAATATTTGGCTCTTATTTGAAGTACGTTAACAATATTTTTGAACGAAAATCATAATTAAGAACAAGATTTTTTGAATAATGAAATGCTAAAAATTAAAAGTTTGATTGAAGAAAAAAGTTATGAATGTTAATAATGAAAAAAAAATTAATGATCTTTAATGTAATTAAAATATTGTATTATACATGTATGCGTGTGTGTGTGGCCTGTTCGGACCAGATTTTAATTTAAATTAAAGTCAAACAATCAATATTAACATCTTTCATGGATCTCATATCTTTTCAATCACACATTTCAACAACTTTTATCACACAATCCACTTAAATATAATGTTACTCTACACCAAACACCCCCATAGTGTTTCAGTGTGTGTGTTAATGTAATTACCCTTTAGTTTATTGTGAAATAAAGAACCTAGCTGTTTAACTTCTATCACTAAAATAGTAAAAATTTCATCTAAAATTTACTTTTTAACTTGATATGAACTTTTTTTCACTTTGCCAATCCTACACACGATTTTAATTTGATATTAAGAATCTATATGATATAAATAATCTAATAATAGATTTTGTGAGAAAATCATTAATTTGAAGAAAACATCATTAAAAGTAGAAAAAAAGTTATGAATCAACATACAAAAATAATTATTTTATTGGAAGAATATAATTAAAAATGAACTTTTTAGAATCGGTAATCGGAGGCCCTACACTTGGCCATTGCTATAAGTATACACTGCGAGGAACTTAAAACCGATCAATTATAAACACAACTTACCTGTAACATAGCATCTTTCACTAAATTGATTGTTTTGCAATCCATGTACTTATAATCATTCCACAAAATAGAAATACACTTGGGCTTTTCTTAAAACTTGTCTATACTATTACAACATCAATTATATAGTGAAAGCTACTTGCATCTTCACAACACACAACAGTCTACACTTATTTGGCCCAACTAAACTCACAAGCCAATCCTATTCTTGAACCAGATTTGTCTCCCAAGCTTGCGCTCCATAGAAAATCTGCGATAAGCGCACACCCACTTACAAACAAAACCTACACAATACACGCACAACACTGTGTTTCCCTCATTCTTGGCCTCAGGTATCAGCAGCAGGACTCGACACGCCAGCTTGTTCACAAAGATCTAGCAAGTCCAAGGTCTGTCGTAACATAAGAATTTAGAATCATCAGTTCTTATGCTTTAAACAAAGGTATTGCAGAAGTTTGCCATTAGGACTGCACGTTGTTTTCTCAGCTTAAAAAGTTCAATTATAAGTAAATAAGTTTTAAACAGATACCTTTTCTGTCAATCAAAACTGGCAGAAGTTACTTGTTTCGAGAGTATGGCGAGAGTTGTATCCAAAATAAGTAATTTTTTGTCTTAAAAGTATGAAGAAAAATAAGTTACGCTAAATTGTTTGGAAACTAAAAGTTAATTAAAATTAACTTCTATTTATTTTTAAGTTTAGCCAAACATCTCTTTATCATCTTACCTCAGGTACAGACAACTCAAGACGAAACTTGGGACCATCATAATGATGCAAAACCGGCCTAAAAGCATCTTCCTCCAAAGGTTTGCAGAGTTTCCTTACACGAATCTTTACCTAATTAAAAGCAGCAGCATAGGGTCAAGAATCAAGGCAAGAAAATACAACCCAACATACATGAATATTAGAGCTGATCATCATAGTTCATAAGACTACTTGTTACCTGAGCAGGGAACCTTGACTCGCCTTTACATTTTTTATCTTCCCAAGCAGTAGGGTCAATGTTGGAACCTCCAAAACTCACTGCCTGTACAAAGAAAATTCAATAAACATTTAAAAATAGTTTATCAAAAGCTAAAAAGGGCATTCATTAGTTGTGCACTATGACTCAAATCATAACTACGTGTTTTACTGCTGATTGGAAGTGTTACCCCTCAAAATATTGTGAAAGCTAAAGCCACTTTCTGCTCAAGGAAAAGTTAACAAATTCCATACTAGATTTCAAATCGTTGTACATTTGGGATTGATTTCCTTTCTACTGTTGGAACAGCTGGAAACCCATAAATGAAAGTTAGGATTTGGATTTCTTGCAAATCCGAATTATACTGAAACAAAAAGTAAAATTCACAACTTTTCAGTCCACCAACGAAAGAACCCAGGAAGGATCATTTAAATCTAAACTTAAAAAGAATTGTCGATGCAAAAGCTCGCAGTCTCATCATGGTATGGTATCACTCAAGATATTGTTGTATAAAATATGAAACAGAAATAGCAATGAACCTCAAAAACACCGTGCAACTGATGATTAGTGTAATTGTAGAGGAACAGGGGCAGGCCTGGTGTTATTGCCCTCACAGAGTCTCTATATCTTGGTGGTAAACCTGCAATAGAATGTACAGATATAAGCGGTGCGGATAACTACCAAAGATAGTAATATAAATGCTGTGAAACATGGATAAGCATGTGAAAATGTTTTGACTTTCCCGTGCAGCTTTAATTTGAATGTGCAAATTAAATTTTAAACCATTTGAAATACACCAATGTTCCTCAAATCCTGGCTTGGATTATTATTAGAACTTCAAATCAGAATATTCATTAATCTTATTCAGATTACCCAACAAAAGGAGTTAATATTTAATAAAGAGAATCAATTTCAATACTGAAGTCCATAGACACCTCCTGCATTTAAGAGAGATAACTCCAACTTGAAACAGAAGCACTACTCCCCCTAGTTCATAAAATTTGCTTTTACAGTAAAATTAAGTAGCTAGATATCAATAATTCAGGATTGGAAGCATGGTCAAGGCCCACAACTCCCACACCATGCCTCCTATTGAACCCTAAACAAGATGCCTCTCCCGCAAATGCTTTTCCAATCTAAAAACAAGTTCGGCTAAGCCTAAAAAGATGAGAGACTGAAAGTTGCTTGTAACTTCTTGTTTTCAATCATTTTTTGGTAACTTAGTTTTAAGTTAGATGAACTTACTTTAAAGTAGCTCTTGTCAAAATAAGTATTTAACTCCTTTTCAACTTAGATTAAAAAAATATTTATTTTAAAACTTATTTACAGAGAAGAAACTTCACAGGCTTAGCCTAACAAGCTCTAAAAAGAGAGTGGTCCACTTCTTCGTGACAAACATCTACATTCAATCAAAGATCGACGGTAGCATGAGAAGAAAATCTATAATTACCAAATAGTTGTCGCTTTAAATCTTCCTGCATTGTGTCATTGTTGCAAACAAAGATATACCCACCAAGAACCTCGTCCCTAGGAAGAGTCTCTGCCGCAGGCAAAGTCTTGAACCTTTTGTCCACTGCACTGCTCGCAGTTGTGTTCTCCTCCTTGTTACTGCTGCTCTTGACAGGCTCCTTGTTGAGGTTGTTATTGCTGTATTTGCTTCCAGCTATATTTCCCAAATTCACATTAGGATTTTGATACACAGAATTCATATTATAAATACCATTTCTGATAGGGCTTTTAGCAATGTTTTCGGACATTTTGGCATCCAAATTTAACATATTGAAATTAAAGCTTTCAAATTTGTTATCTTCTTGAAATCCAAAATTATCTCTAGGCCTCAATTCAGTAGGACCCTTTGAGAAATCAAGGTTGTTCCTCCTCTCTCCCTTTGACCTCGTCTGCTCAGCCAATTTAGAAGCAGCCATTAACCATTTGTGATCCTCAGAGACTCTTGATTGCCCTCGAAGGTCATCTCCCAACTGCCAAAAGCTGTGGATACTCTCCATGTTGCAGAATCTGAAAGGAAGTATACATAACAGATGGTTATATTGCATCCCACAGGGAGAGTAAAAAAATAATCTAGCAAGTAGGTGTACACTCGTTGGTCTATCAGCGATCATTTGAATAATTTCAAATAGCATTATCATGAACCAGAAGGGGCAAAAAGTTCTGTATGCAGAATCAAATTTTTTCTAAAAAAATCTTAGGCTTAAATGCAAATATAATAAAAAGTAACCAGTAACATAAACCAGAATTAGCTTTTCCAACCTAGGAGCATTTAACAAGCAAAATCTTAAATCCTGGAAAATTAGAATATACTAATTACATGTTTGGCTTAGCTGAAATGCTACAGAAGTAACGAAAAACTTGCTTTTACTGCCAAAAAGAAGACAATTCTTTCAGTGCACTTTGAGTGGGGGAAAAAAAAAAAAAAAGGATCCCACCAAAGTACAGCTTCTTTTGTTTTGTAAACAGAAGCATAGGCAAACATGCTCAGACGCTTCTACTTCTAAGCACGAGGATTTATCATCCAACGTTTAATTTATGGTAACAATCTTGCTAATATCGATTATTCATAAACACGTGCAAGAAAATCAGAAAGCTTTACAATTTAACTACGTAACATAGCTCTAAACCAAAAACATACCACTGAGACAACTTGGAGGAGATTATAACCACTATTTCAAGGGAAAATTACACATTTTTCTTCAAAAATCGTGAACAGAAAAGAAACCTCAGATCAAGCAAACTGAAAAAAGAACAATCAAATAATTTCTACTAACAGTAGCACTTCACTCAAAGTTGACAAGCAGTACTCCAACCAAGCATCGCGAAATGCAAGCACAATTAAAACAATATGAGGGCAACTAACAAAGGATTAAACAGTCAACATATAAATGTATATAGCACCAAATAATTTTCGGTCAACTAGCAAAAACAAAATTAAATTTCCAATTTTAGAGTTAAGATACGAAAATCAAGGACCTGATCTAGCATACAAGCACAAAATACTTGCTAGTTTAAAGAACCCTAAATTTCGGGATCCAAAGCTGAGAGCTACTTACCTTTATTTCTTAGGCTGCGAAAACAAGGGAAGATGCGATGTAGGAGAAGAAAGTAGAGATTTCCATTATTTGTATGTAGTATTTGAGCATAAATGCCATAAGTTTTGCCTTCAATCACAATACTGCCATTGCAGCTTCAAATTCTTTATCACAGAAAAAGACAGATCCACCTATAATTAAATGGTACCGTCGGTAGAAAGATTACCCCGACTATGGGCATGTCCGGAATTAAAATTGAAAAATTAATCGTTATTGTTAAATTTTATTAGACGGAATTCAATAACGGTTATATTTTTAATTTTAATTGGATTTTAAGTATAATCAAAGACGCCCTTAGCCCCTAATTGTACACATTTTTTTTTTCGTTCTCATTTTTCTACTTATTTCCAAACACACAATCATCAATAAAATAATATTTTTCATCACATCAATAAATTTTCCTTCTTTTTCAATCACATATTATCCATCAATCTATTATTATAAAATATATTCTTTCAAAATAATGTGGTTCAAACACACCATTATAGCTCATTTTTTTTAAGGATGAAATGACATAGATACCTCATTTTATAAAAATATTTATATAATAGGTCTTAACATTCTTATTAGGAAAAATTGCAGTGGACATCCCAAACCTTTCATTTTGCTGCAGATTATATCTTAACCTTTCATTTTTACGGCCGCAGTTCTAAACATTTATATTTAACTGTAATGATGGTCCAAATCACCGATTTCGTCCATGATACCATTAGTCAATAGTGAAATTGCAATTTTGCCTTAAATAGACAAATTAAATAAGGGACAAAACGATATATTTACAATTTCCAAAATAAAATAATTAGAATAATTAAATAAAACAAAAATGGTTCGTACTTTTCACCTTCCCCAACCTTCCCGCCCCTAATTATTATTATATTTACTACAATATTCCAATATATATAGAAAAATGCTAAAATAAGCAAAATTACCCATCTAATTTTAGCGTACCAAAAATCACGCCCCAAACAATTCCTGTAAATATCCAAATCTCAGTTCTCAATACATACCCAATTTCTCTCAAACTCAATTCTCGAGTATTGCCTAAAAAATCCTTCAAGTTCTTGTTAGTCAAAATCTGTTGATTTTCCCCAACGAGATCGTTCCAAAAAATCCTTCAAGTTCTTGTAAGTTCGTCATCCGCTAATACAGCTAAAATTCCTTCGGTTCCTATCCAGCGAGATCGTTCCAAAGGCTAGTTTTTGTTCTTTCTTTGAACCGTGTAGTCCTCAAAATTGCAAGAAATTATTTGCGTCTGTATTATAGAAGTATGATATTTGAATTTCACATGTTAGTCAAATTAGATTAGAAACAATTTGAATTATTACTGGAATAGAAAGTGTCCTAAAAAATTGCAAAATAAAATAAAATTGTTTGATGTAATATTAACATCTGCAGTTTACATCAATATGCAATTTGAATTTTATGTGTTAGGAGAATTGGCATTTTGAGTAGTGGAACTTCCTATCCTCAAATTTGCAATAACTTTGTCACTTAATGTCATTATATGTGCAACTTTGTGTTTATTGTACCATGTCATGTACGTCATTTCTTTGTTCATTGCCTTTTATTCAAATGGTATCAATGCAAGATAATTGGTTAACACGATAGTAAATTTACATGTACACTACTTATGTTTTATCAATCAAGATTTATGAAGTTTTTTTATTCTCAAAAACAATTTACATATTGATGAATGTTGTGTTGTGACAAGATTCGTTAGAAAAGAAATTCCAATTTAAATACATTATATATATTTATAAGGACTTGAACTACTCATCTTAATAAAGTTGATCTTTTAAGATGAAATCACAAGGTTTAATACGGTATCGGATTCTATTAAACTCCAACTAACAATTCGATTAGATATATGATTTGCTTAAACGAGCCACCATCTTATGAGGGCGTGTTAAATGATAAAATTTCATATCGAATAAAAATGAAAATATAGATCAATATATAAGGGTTTGAACTACTTCTATTAATAAGGTTAGTCCGTGAATGAACTTGATTAATTGAGTAAAATTGATGTAATTTTATTTTATTTTATTTAGGTTCAATTGATATAATTTCGTAAAATTTCTTAACAGTCAATAAATAATAGTCATCACACGTGAGTGTAGTGTTAATCACTAACATAGAATAAGCACAATTTTAGTGAAATAATTATTTTTGGACTTTCACATCATCAATTAATGTATGTTTAAGTGATGGAATTAGACAGAGTTACCCGATTGAAAAATAATAATAATTAAAGTGTAGTCACCTAATTAAACAAAATTGAACTACAATTACCCGATTGACACTAAGTGAAACTATAGTTATGACAAATGGACTTTACCCATTTGTATTCCCTTCAAATAGTTTGTATTAAGACAGTAGTTTTTCGACTCTTGCCCGAATGTAGAGCTGCCCATGGTTATGTAGATCATATTCTTTTCAATCTTATTGTGTTGAGTTTCGGGGTGGGTTTTAGTCTGGAATATTATGACACTGGTTGAATCAGAAAATTATATTGGAGATGTTTTTCAACCAAACCAATCATGATATGTGAGGTTGTTGAGCTATCGTTTGGTGAGGAATATAAGGGTTTGTTCTCTTTACCGTTTTCAAGCTATTTTCTGTTTTCGATTTTTCAAAACAGTAAAAACGTGTTCTTTTTCCTATTTTCAAAAACATATTTTTAAAAACAAGTTAACAATTTACTAAGAAAACTCAACACGATAAATTTGTCGTTTTGAGTATTTTTCGTTATAATTAAACCAAAAATTTTAAAATGCGTTTTGGGTGTTTTCAAAATGCCAAACAAAACACATTTTCAACAATTTCAAAATGAACACTCAAAACACAAAACTCAAAATGAATTCAAAACTTAAAAGACAAATGAAACACAAAGAGAACAACTCCTAAAATTTTCAGGGAATTCTGTTTGATTTCCACTAGTGCTTAGTAAGTTTAAATTTTCCAAATTTTCCCTTTGGAAGGCTGTTATGAATATTCTCTCAACTAGCTATGATTTAATCCAGCAACACATATATTGATATCAACGAGTTCAAGGTTTATCAAAAAGAATTCACAACAAATTGAGCGTGTCTGTTTCTAATTTCTTATCTGATTTTTAGCCATTATCTGATCGTTGCCATGGGTTCTAGCCGTAATAGTTGATTGACTCTCTCTCATGTGGGGCCCTCATGGATAAGGTAATGGTCAATTTTGTAATTTTAATCTGCAAAAAATCAGAACCAGACAACCTGAATAAGTTTACAAAATCATCAATATTTGTATCGTTATGTACACTAAATAACAGGTTCAAACTTTCAAAAACTCCTCATAACACTGCATGTCAAGTGTCAACTCCATCTCTCAATTGTGTCCTTTACAATGTTAGATAACTCAACATTTAATAGTTACTATAGTTCGATAGTATTAAAGGTGATCGAGCACTAAATTATTGATGTAAAAAACATGAAACTCAAAAGTGAGTAAGAATGAGGAAGAGAGATAGAGGACTATATCAGACATTGGCAAATTACGAAGATAATAACATATAAAAGTTTTGAATTATTCATTTTTATAAGGTTGACCTTTTAAAATTAAACCTAAATGCAATATAGTATCGTAGCTCAACAAGTTCAAACGAGTAATTTGATCCGTTTAAAATTTATACGAGCGGTCATATTTTAGTGTTTTCAAACGAATCGCTATCTTATAAGGCATGTTAAGAAAAAATTCAACTTTGGCTAAATTTGAAAATGAGTGCCAACATATACGATTGGGATACATGTCTTAATAAATTTAATATTTTAAGATGAAATCTTAAATCTTAATATAAAAAGTCTTAGACTCACCCACTACAAGTATCTTGATGTTCATAAAAGTATTTTTTTTAAAAGAAAAACACATGTTTACATCCTTGTATAGAGTCTTTGCTTACTTCAACTTATTTGATTAAAGAATATCTGCAAATTTATCTCGTGCAATTTCTTTCCATCGCCCTACAACATTCTAAAGTGGTCCTTCAAGACCCATTTGATCAACTTTCTAGTTTTAATCTTATTCACAATATTCTTTGTAGTTCTAAAACATACGAGAATTCCCAATTCAAGATTTTCAACTCTTGCCTTTAGCTCTTGTAATAACGTACTTTTAGATTCTCGTCTTTGGCTGCTTCAACACCCTCTCACCTTAGATGTGCTTATTTCATGCCTCCCTCCCATGCCTTCATATATAGAGGCGGGTTTATCAACTCATTAACTATTGCAGCATGATGGAGTGGTGATAGAGGTGTCAAGACGGACGGACCGGTCGACCCGTAAAAATCGGCCCGGATCGACTCGGGATCGCAGGCCGACCTGTGACCCGAGCGGGCGGTTCACGAGCCAAAGAGGTGTGACCCGTGGATTTCGCGAGTTTACGCTTCACGGGCCGCGGTTAACCCGCTGGGGCCGCGGTTAACCCGCTGGCCCGTGAAAAAAAAAAATTCAAAAAATTTTG